>JADDOH010008928.1:0-168044 GCA_016648135.1 Agrypnia vestita | reverse complement strand
GGGGGAGTATCAGGGGAGGTATATGCTGAAGAAAGTAGTACAGAGTTGCGAGGTGGTGAACACTAGGAGTGTACCATTGTAAGGGAAGCAAGGAGGATAACAAAGTGGGGGAAGGAGCGTCCCTTTTAAGTGTTGATAACAGGATGGAACTTGAGTGGTTAGCAGACACAATAATGAGATTACTGAGGCATTCAATCGATTATGAAGAATCGAACCTTTTCAGTTAATTGAATAAATTAGATACAGTCCCTTTTGCTTTCAAATCTTATATTTATATTAGTTGTACACTTTTCATTTGAATGACAGGAAGATGGTTTACAGTAGCTTAAATACGCAAAGAAGGTTCCGTTGAGAAGGAATTCGACGCTTATAGAAATATAGTACGCGGAGAAAGGAAAGAACAACGATTAATTTTCCAAGGAATTTTAGAAACTCTTAATAAGTATCACGAAATATACTATCCTATTGGGTTATTTAGCAGATAGGCTCGATCTGATAGATCATTCCTCTCTCTAAATAAGGGGGAAGCTGTGATGGTCGACATAGATATAGATTTAATGAATTTAGAAAATCCTAAAATAATAATATTCAAAAAAGCCAAGTATGGACATCAAAAATATATTTCTTCTATTTTGAATCGTTTAAAAGTAAAAGCCTGATATATTTCTTCTTAAGATTCTATGTATTACAAGAGGCTAACAAAATATTGAATATTCAGCTATACAAGTAATATTTCTTAGATCTTTATTATACCATAGATATAATTCTGTGTTAAATTAATATCGTTTGCCAATCCTAATAGACTCGACCTTGTGAGTAGGTGCGAACGAGCCTTTATTATTTATGAATCGGAACAGCAAGTCTCGCGTGTAGCGGGTGCTTTACTGTTATTTTAACGAAACGGACCAATCACAGGCACGCGTTACCTTTCGACGGGTTGAGCCGGAGGCGACCGTCCTGGTGACTGAATCCGGCCAATGGCGAGCGCCGGCGGTGAGGTCATCGCGCATAGGATGAGTCACTGCACTAGCGTGGATTTCAGAGGTATGGTGAAATCATTACTATAAAAGGAGCGAACACGATATACTTGCCCCTTCAGTTCGAGACCCGACTTGCGAGCGGGAGCGCTGCCCAACAGACTACCGACGGAGCCCTGAGTTCCAGAACAGCATTTGCGGACGGAGTTGCTGCCCGGACGTATGGAGGAATCTACCATTCATCAGTACCAGAGAGGATCATACCGCCACTGTGTAACAGCTAAGGAACACATTTATATTATCTATCGATTAATTATTTTCACTATTGAAATGTATTTATTTTGGGAAGATTAAAAATCGGAGCAATAATGTATAATTAATATCACGATTTCTTGTGTGATCTTGGCTCAATTCGTACGGGAATATCTCCCAAACGAATATATTTTGATGCATGGGGATTTTCATACCATTTGTATTAACAATTGATTTTACGGAGCTCTATAAGCAGTGCTTAATAGATTCATAATAATTGTCGACGCGTTATGTATTGCATAACCAGATATCAATCCAAATCGTACGAGAAATTCTTCCGAACGAATATATTTTAAAGTATGGGGATTTTCAAACTATTTTTACTAATAATTGAATACACGTAATTCTATAAGGAATGCTTAGTAGCCTCATAATAACTGTGTTGCATAAGTATTGCGCAATCCGGTCTTCAGCCAAGTCTTTATGATTTGAGTACCTCGGTACATCTGGCTTAACAAGTAGCTTCAGAACGACGAGTAAAGGACAGAATGGGGAGATCTAACTGAAATTGGAGTTTTCTGGTTTATGAACGTTGAGCTAGGTGAGGTTGTGGATGACTCTCGTGTCATAAGCCTGGAATCCGCGCAAGCCCCTGTGAGGTACTCTTAAAAGCGGGACCTCCCTTGTTGATCGGAGTGGCCACTAGACTCGACCTTCGCGCCTCATCTTGCTCAAAAACAGCGTAAACCAACGTCGTGAATTCTCTGACTTTGGAAGGATTTTCATGCCTGAATGCTGTAAAACCTTGATAGAAACGTTAACTTCTATTTCGTCCTCTGTAAGAAAGACAGGGCCAGAATCAGTATAAAAATCATTCACTCATATGGAATAGCTGGGATATTATAAATATGTTACTAACACTCTAACATTTGACCAAAGTAAATGTTGCAAGATGCAGAATCGTGGGACGCCATTCTGAAAAGGCATAATGAGATTGCACAATAATTTGTAACATCGCTGACTATGCCCGCAAAGGAGGCTAATGTCGTCATCAATTCGTACCAAAAGAGTACATGATTCTTCAAACACCGGCCTAAAAGAAAGGCGCCTCAAGACAACACACATCATCAGAAACTCGTACCAAAAGAGTACGGCCTTCTCAATTATAAGCCTAAAAGAAGGGCGTCACGGGATCACATCTCGTAAAGAAGAGATAGAGTCTCGGGATGCAGTAAGTTCCGGAGGAACAAGGGGGGCCGTTTAGTCACTTAGGAAGTCGGTCACCGGGTTTAGGCGGGCGCGGAGCCTCAACCCCTCTCAGCAGAGATGCTGAGGGTTTAAAAAAATCAAAACTTAGCATTCAAAGAAACTATTATTTCATATAAACTCACGGGCTGTTGTAGAATCCTTTCGAACAAACCATCCCCGAGACCTTATCTACTTATTAATAAAGAAGTTTCGCTTCAAAAATGTCGTATTTCGTAAATAGCAAATATATGTATTATTTTCTCACGCAATTAATATGAACAGGTTCATACACGTCTAAGACGACACCATTCAAGGTAAGAATTTGCTAATACAAAGTGTTTATGATTATTAATTTCAGTGTTATTTTATATGTGTGAATTTTTCCCTTTGCGCCGTTCGAACGATTTTACTGGTTTGTCTCAAATCGAAAATGTTTTATTTCTAATACATGAATTCTTTCTAGTGTACGTATTTTATTGTAACATAAATGTATAGATTATTAGGTTCGTTAGATGTTTATATTACGTAATATTATGCAATTGTTTCCACACTGCTCCTATAAAAGAATTTGAAGTTATTACGATACACAACGGGGTCCTTCATCCATTAGACGAATCATGTGCCAATTCAACGACGTATTACGAATAGTATATATTGTATTTATCGAGATTTAGTCGCATTTATTATTTCTAGTGAGGTTTTTAGTATTGGTTCCAGGCGCCATTATGAGGCGGAAATAGTTCATATTCATAGCCCGACTGCAATAGGTATTTTTGTCGCGTAAGAGGTAGCACTTTTAGGAATATAACTGTGTTTTATGTTTCGTCCCTGACGGACAGGATGGTATAGCTGTGGCTATTTAGGTAATATACTTAGTAAATGCAAAGGGCATTAGGTATTATCGATTTCGTCTGCGAACCCAAGATGTTAGAAATATTTTCAGTTAATACGTATTTTTAGTTAATTTATCGTATAGAATAATTTCTGATAGTATAGAACATTATTTCATATGAAAAGTTGAATTTTAGTAGTAGTAATATTTCTGTATTGAATATTTAATTTTTAACAACTGTATCGCAACATCATATGGTTGAAGTCGACCGGTTGCATCCTGTCGCTCGATCGAGCGCGCTCACATATAAGAATAATGAAATATTTGATAATCCAATATATTGTATTTTGAACGCGACGGTTTGCTACTTACTAACCTTCATTATTTAGTAGGACCCACATTAGGGTCATCTTACATCGTTAGCCGTGAAAAGAATATGATTTACATTAATTTGCAATGGAATGATTTGTATTATAGATTTGCTTCGCCTTATATATTCAACACACACCCCATGGGATGTCTAACTCTGGTGCCGGACCAGGAGCTATACTCAATTATTATTAAATGTATCAAGGCCCCGCGATGCCCTACTATCTATCAGGGTCATCACAATGTTTCTCATAAAAATCAACGGTGATATTTCCTAAATAATTTAGGTCACGGCCAACAAATTTTTATAGTATTTTTTTAGTATCGCGACCATCTGGAAACTAATTATATGACTACAAGTATAAAGTTGGTGCTCAATGATTATCGAAAATCAAAAAGTATGGTAGCTTTGGTGTAAGTAGTTATTATTAAAAGTAGTTATTATTACTTGCGGGCTTAAGGTTTCAACACGGATTTATTGTTTACCAGAGGTGTTTTAACGAACGACTTATTTAATATCTCGTATTTATGTAAAACGATAAAGAACATATGAAAACTTACTACCTACCTACGTACTCCACCCTATACATCCGCGGGTACAAGTCGTTCTCCTGATGACGTTGAATACGACTTCAACGAAACGTCGAGAATCGTTTCTCGGAAAAAATACGGTTCGTATAAAATATCCGTAACCATTTACAGTTAAATAGGCATTTCATTTTAAAGAATTTTAAAATGTCTCCAAGAAAATCTTGATAGAAAATTGCAAAAGGTCAACTAAATTGAGCGAAAATTTCATATAAAAATATAAAATATGTCGCATTAAATAATTTTTCTTTTCTTGAAACTACAGTAGTTACAAAATACAAGGTACAGGCATAATCCTTGATATGCACTTCTTACATTCCGTTCTCGCTCAAACAAAATATTAATACACAGTGAACAAGTCTGTCATACAACACACTACGAGTCCCGCTCCAATCCCGGTCTAGTCACAGTAGAGTGAGCGGACTGAAAATGGACCGACAGTGTGGATCAAGCCCTAATGTTTGTATGTACCTACATTATTTTAACATTTAAAAGCCTTGAAATTGCGGCATTGCGGAAATGATAGCATTTCAAACCATACTGGTATAAGTGACAAAACACTAGAAAGGAGAGGATCAATATTTTTTTGAATATTTTGTATATTTTTGAGGAAACTTATTTTAAGAATACAAAAAAAAAATATTAATGTTGTCCATATCAAAAATAATACTTTTGATATGAAATGTGCCAAATGTATTAATAACTCTTTACACAAAATAATAAAGTGAAATCACTTACACCATTGCAAGTCGTAGAAATATAAAAATTGTTCACTTATACTCCTATGGTTTATAACAACTTTAAATTATTTGATGTACATTATATATATCATAAGTAAAATGTAATATGTTTAATTTTATCCTCACTGTCTATAATGGAGTAAGTTTAGGCAGAATTATCTGTGATATCATATACGTGTGTGGATCATCTAGAACGCTCTCTTCATGTGTCTCCAGTATATTATCTTTCCTTGGACGACCTCTGGGGCGGATATGAGATGAAGATGTTGTTTCACTTATATGACACTGCAATAAATTCATGTAGTAGCAGTAAAATTCATGATGTACTGCGGGAAAATAAGACATAAGACAAATCGTTAATTTTGTCTTTTTTAACATAATCAAGCTCTTCCAAAGTTGAGGAAGAATATTGGATAGGTTTTCCTTCTTTGTATCGATATTTATGTGACGAAATTTTAAAGACCTGTCCAAAGATTCTTTAAAAAACATTCTTACAGAACCTCATCTGACTTATCTGGAGCCAATTGACCTTGTGCTTTACCGTGTTAACTTTTTTATTAATTATTACGATATTTATCATACTGGTTTATGTGATATCTCGAATAAAACCTCCAAAAAGTTGAATTCAACATTTTTGCACATAACTAAATTCACATAAAATCGATAGAAAACATATTAATCGTGCTTTAGCCCAAAAATACTAATTTTGTGTTATTTTTTGACTACTTGAAATATCTCAAAACTTTATACAAAATTGTATAAAAGTGAGGTTTTACCAAGTTAAAGATTATATATTTTTTCTAAATCGAATACACAATATTTAATAATAAAAATGCCGACAAAAGAAAGATGAATATATATTTTTCATGTACCTGCAAGAAAATCCTCAATTAAAAAAATATTGAACTATCACATTCGCCAAGGGCCAGCTGTTCCTTAGAATACTTGTATCATTATGAAGCTAAAACAAGACTTTATAGCTTCATATAACGTCACTTAAACCATTTGCTCACAGTTGGCTCCTGTCAAAAAATCACTAAGATCTCCTTGATATAAACAAAAACATATATGTCTATCGTTTTTCCAACTGAACCTCTTTTTAGAGAAAAGTCACTTGTACCAGTTTCATTCTCAGGCCTTCATTTGTAGGTAAGATTGTAAAATATGTAACGTTAAATCTGGTAAATGATCTCATTTGGGACCAACATATCAAAAAATCAATCATCACAAAAAACCGCTCGTGATTATTCGCTTTTTCAGACGAGTAATTTATTTTGTAAATCTACCAAGATATGCGTTACGTTTTATTGTAGCGCGAGGAAAATTTATACACAAAATTTTTTTTTGACGGTCGTCACTTCATCTTCACGATCCGTTACATAGGGTACTTGCCCAGAAAGTTATTTTTTAATCTTATCTGACTGCAAATTATATTGCCTTCTCCGCCGAGGTAAGCTTTTCACTCAAGACATAAATAGGTAATATAATCAAAAGTATAAATTATATGAAAAATATTGAATATTTGCTTCATCTAGTCCAATTGAATAAATAACTACTGAATCGCTTCAAAATATATATTTAGGCAGATTTATCAAAGTCTCTGTTGGCTCAGGTTGCTTTTCTTATTGTTTGGAATGGAAGGAAAAGAAAACTAAACAATTGTTTAATTTAAATATTTGAGTTTCTTTACAATAATAATAATACTAATAAAAATGCGTTCATTCCAGCGTTTATTTATTAAGCGTTAGGTGTACAGGACCTGGTCCACCACATAATTATACAAGTACTTTACAAAAACTATACATAATACAACATATGTATCAAGTCTGGAATTCCCATATTTTCTACAACCGCCAAATTGTGAAGTTTATTAAATAAACGTATTCTAATGACTATTTTTATGTTTATTCGAAGAATTTGAAGAAGTATTTGAAGTAATAAGTTGAAATTTTTGGCGAGGTCCATTCGAATATATCAAAATAAAACTGATGAGAGACGGAAGCATAAAAAGAGAACCAGAGATAAACCATATAAATCGGAACTTTTAAGGATTCAGCGTCCCTGAAACAATCAAATAAATGCATTAACCATAGAATACCTATTTATATACTTCATTTATTTAGCGATTATAAACAAACTAACTACAAATAATATGATGCTGAAAATACGCCAAGAAGAAATCTTTTTTCTTAAAAACTGATCTATTAAAGACACTGGAACCTGGGATCTTTTTATTGCCGAAAGAACTGCCCTTCAATTTCCTCACACTTGATGATTGGGATCCCCGGGTGGAATTCTTCTGCAACCGGTACATCGGATAGTCGTTCCAATAGCTTGTTGGTCTTGTGGTTAGGACACTGGCCTCGTGATCCAAAGGTTGCGGGTTCGAACCTCACTTCACACTAGCAAGTTAGTCCTATTTTCATAGCACAAGCGTTTAGCTTAGTTTGAAAATAGTAAGAATATTGATGTGACACGTATTCCGTGTTCACATCTCTATTTTTTTAAAAAAAAAAAAAAAAAAATGGGAAACCCAGTAATGTCTTTGATCTGGTCGGTTCATTGAGTTGGAGATCGGCCCTGTACTCCCTCTCTTTCCAACCTTCCCATCGCTTTCAGCATTTCCAGGACTACTTGGATGATGTATGCAAGCAATAATCAGAGAATGCGTTTCAGAAAGATCTGAGATATGTAATCCTAGATCATCGTTATATTTGTTTTGTGGATCGTACAACAGTGCAACATATTTTTTAAAAATAAAAGTTTGTTACAAAATAAGAAAAAAAAGATTAATATTAGATGCTAAAATACATAAGTAGCGTCATTTTTCCAATGTTATAAATGCGCGCCATTAAAATAAATTGGTGAAGGTAAAACTTTATTGAATAGAAAATTTTCTGCTTTATAATAAATTATTTTGCTGTTACGTTATATTCACTATTTAATATAATCACAAGGCCCTTAAAGTGGAATGAAAATAAACATTATTAGAAACTGAGCACTTTCAACACCTCCTTTGTGTTCAGACAAGGTCCAACGCCTAAGCTGCATGCGATACTTGCGCAGCATATGGAGAAAATGATGAATTAAACTTGAATAACATAAAGTAGAATACATTATGTTTACAGGTTGAAACTATTTTGACTGTTCATGTTAGCTACTATTTAGGTATCTCGATGAGAAACATTTATATTAAGATTAAAAAATCAAGATTTTAGGAAAAAAAAATGATAACCAAAAACTCAGAGCGCAAATATATATTATACATAGATTCAGGTAATAGAGTGGTTTTCTGAAAAAAAAATACAAAAATTCATTTGAGCGGTATAGAACAGAACCACCGTCCATTATGTATTGAACTAAATTGATATGCTTTTGAGAAAATGTATCTGAAACATACAAATATGTCTTCAAGAGCAAATATGTGAAAGTGCAACTATTTTCAAAATTATTATGTTATTTTATATTAACTCTGTATTCTACATATTTTATCTTTATTATCTTATACTTACTTTTACTTCCTCTCTCATTTTATATTATAAGGTAATTAGTACAACATCAAATTACTGTAATAGGTTTTGTAACCGTTGAAATATTTATATATTTCAATAAATAAAATAAATAAAAAAATATATATATATTTTTAAACGCGTCACCCCATATTTTTGTCAAATGCGCAATGACAGTTTTGTTTCTAAACCCTTAAAAAAAGGGTTCGAATACAAAAATTAAATACCGCAAATAAACTCTCACTTAGCGAGGGTCCAGACAGTCACTATACTTTGACAAAAATAAACAAAACACCGAGATTCCATTTGCAAAGTTGAAACCATACTTTTGCATATTTCAAAACAAAAGTTGCGTTCTGGCTCCACAAAAAGAGAGGAAATTGACCAAAACCTTTTTAAAGTTCAGACATATAATAGAAACATTGCTACGACAGCATTTATTGAATATTGCTATTTTAACTTTTGCTCTTGATTTTTAACACTTCTATATTTATATCGAATCATTTAACTAAATCCAAAAATATTGAATATATAAAATAACTTGCGGAGACTGGAGAAAAATATATATCTAGATTAAATCACGAGAATCTTAAATATACGAATAGAAGAACATCGCCTTGCCTAAAAAATAACAACTTCTCCGAATTTTCCAGTCATATAATGAACACTAATCATTCTTTCAATCCTTCCAGAAAATTCTTGAACTTAATCGAACGTTCTAGAACCTTCTAGAGTCACCTACACACTCCGCCACTCAGTTTGGAACCTTATAGAACTTTCGGGACTATTCTAGAACGTTTTCCTTCCAGAACGTTCGATAAAGCTCTAGAAAGTTCTGGAAGGAGAACTTTCTAGAAGATTCCGGACCTTCTAGACTCACATACATACTCCGCTACACTGTTTGGATCGTTATCGAACTTTCGAGAACCTTCTAGAATGTTCTCCTTCCAGAACTTTATCGAAAGTTCTGGAATCTTCTAGACTCACCAACACACTCCGTACACTCAGTTTGAAACCTTATAGAACACTCGGGAATCTTCTAGAATGTTCTCCTTTCAGAAAATTCTAGAATCTTATTGAACGTTCTGGAACCTTCTAGAGTTACACTATTTGTAACGTGATAGTACTCCGCTACACTATTTGGAACGTTATAGAACTTTCACGTATATTCTATAACGTTCTCCTTCCAGAACTTTCTAGAGCAGGTTGTTCCGGAACTTTCTAGACTCACCGACATAGTCGGCGCGCCCATTTTGAAACAATCTGAAGCATTTGCGACCTTCTTATAGCAAAACAATTTACAAGAAAGCACATTTTCGTTACCCACTCCCACCCACGCTCAGCCACCCCCACCAAACTCGTATACTTTCGATGTGACACCAAGGGCTATCTACCACCATTACCACGAAGTATTTTACTTAGTTGTCAAAAGTCGCAGAAACAGAGTTTTGGAATTTCAATATCTAACTTCTATCATTTGTGGAAAATAAATAAATAATAATTATTATTATACAAATCCTAAATCAATATGCCCATGGGGTATGGCGCCAAACATAACGATAAAGGTCGAGATACAATACGTTCATGCGATACAATACGTTGGTTAAATATCCATTCCATCCATGAAGGTGCAATAAATAAAGTTGAAATTAATAAATCGGCTTTTACCAATATCTCCTGCCTCGCATGCTGTGGACGCGCGCACGTTTATGTATTTAAAATATATGAAACCTGATGAATAAATTTTAATATCATATCTTTCTTTACAAAAATGTGATCAAAAAGCAAGAGAAAATATGAAAAAAAATTGTGAATTTAGCTCACTTTGCCAGACGTTCGCCTTAAATTTCATACATCTTTTTATGCACGCTCCACGCTCATCAATATTTAGTTTATCTGATCATGCCAGGTCTTTCTCTGATGCCAGTTGTTTCTGTTGCTTTCAACACTCGCCTCTTACTTATTCTTTATTTTAATTCTACTTTTCTTATGCCCAAACTATCTCAACCATACTTTGTTTATCCTATGGACAATGTTAAATACTTGTTTTTAATAAACACTTTTCCTTATTTTAAACTAAACTAACGATAACGATAAATTCCGTGGTATAGAGTCTTAAGATAAATTTAGGTTATTATTCACATTAATGATTATCTGCTAACTGTCAAATGGTTGTCAATAATCCGCTGTCTATTTCTTTCAGTGAACTGTCTGGTCACGTTGATAAAACTGATAAAATTCACAAAAGAGTTATTAATCTTCCAAATAATAATAGATGACAGAGGGTATGCCAAAAGAATGACGAAGCTCTAAGAAAAGGAACGAAATATAATATTGATTACAGATGACAAAAACATATTTCAAATTAAGATAAAATAGCGAACGGGGGTAGAACTTTAATAATGATATTGTATCCATTTCAAATTATTGGCGGTAAGGCTATATAACAACATACCATACATTATATATGTTAAAGTGAAAGTATATTTTCCAAACTAACTTAACTTTAAGGCAGGTTAGGTGGTTCTATTAGGTTAGGTTACTACTAACTAACTTACCTAATATACATTTAATAGAAATATACTTTCCCTGAATATACACATTGGAATATTAAAACTTATAGATACAAAAAACATGAAATATTTGTTGAAACCAAATTGTATTGGTATACAGAACTTCGATTCTTCACTAGCGCATCTGCGTCCAAAGCTGGAATAGATTTTCCTCTTTGCCTTCTACAATCCTCGGTTCTGTGTAGATCTTCTTCACCACGAGCCATCGATCGTGTAAATGTCGTTCATTCAGTACATGAGTGGGCAGCCTCCATTTCTCCTGACCAATAATGGATGCTACTCCAGAATTTTCCAATTTCACCGTTCATCAGTTTGTCTGGATATTCCGCTAAATCTTACACTTAGCGATGGATCGTACTATGCTGCTCTTACTAGCTGGGTTGCTTTTCTGTCTCACAAGGAGATACCAATGTTGCTGACTTTGACACAATTTGTTGTGTAAGAGACCACGTTTCATGAGTTCCGCATCTACAGAAGTTTAAACTGGCTATAGACACGAGTTCTGAAGTGCCGTGGTATCGTCTTGTTCTTGAATATGTATGTCTGAGTTATCCTTATGCTGCCCGAAATATACTTTTTGTCCAATTACATGTGAAGTTTTCTGGGATATTTTGCCAATTCGGATCCCATTGCAGGATCCATCATCGGGGTTGCGCGCTTCACAAAAGCTCTGATGATGACCATTCGATTGCAGGGGATCCGAAACGAATCAAAGGTCAGTATATACGGAACAACAAAACTACACACAAGATTCTTAAATTGGTGATTCTTGAAATTGATTCTGAAACATTGAATGTTGGAAAAAAAAATGATTACGTTTACTTCTCACGTAATTACGTGTAAACTAAGTAAACTAAAAATTTAAAACTAGTTAACTAAAACGTTTTAGAAAAAGAGCATATACAGATGTCTACTTCAAGTTGTATAATGTTAACTTTTAAACACGCCAATACCTATACTCAATATGTATGCTCACGTTACCTCCACTAAAAACCATCCCTAGTTGGATTGTGGAAACATTGTTGATTAATCAATAATTTAGACAAATTTGCAAATTATAATTAAAGGAACATCATCATATATTCTAGGCGTTATAGATGTTATAACTGATTCGTAAATTAATATTTACGTCCATTGTTTATCGAACGAAGCGAAATTTAATCGACGTTTGTTAGTAGACAAACAGAAACCGAGGAGTGCCCAAATGAAAATGAAATGAAAAAAAATCATGAAATATAAAATGTTCATGATTATTTTTTTTTCTCAAAATTTCAAAGCCAAAGAAAATTAAACGATAGTAGAATTGTGGAGAACTATGACCATTTCAACGCAATCTTTCATCATTACAACTTAATGTGTATTACTTTTACGAATAACTATTAGTTTTTAGTTCACCTGATGATAAGAGCGACTGATTCTCTCGAAACTATACAAGTGATTGTTGTGACTCAACGTGTGTGTAATATAAAAGGTTCAATTTTTATAAAAAAAAATTCTACATGTTGCATCACAAAGTAACTGCCCTGTTAATTAAAAATATTAAAATCCCTAACACGATAACATATTTTCAAAACTTGATTCCCCTGTTAACATCTAAGTGTATTTTAATTTAATTTATATTGTATGCAAAGTTTCATTTTAAAAGGAATATTAAATGAGTATAATAAAATATTGTTGTATTCAAAAGAAGAATAATATACTAAAAATTAAATAAAATATTGTGTAACTTAACTTGAAAAGAATAATATATGATAAGGCCTACGTCTCTGAATACACATAATTTGAGCTTTCGAGAGACTGACATTATTCTTCGTTACGAGAATAAAGATGTTAAAATTGATTAAATATTTAAATACACATTCACGTTTAAACAATCTCTTAAAGAAATTTAAAACATTGATTTGATAGGTTTAAAACATAAATATATTCCACGGTAGTCGATAGCTGGAAATACAGAATTCACAGATCTATTATATCGGCAAAAGCAATCGTGAGTTAAGATAGTTTGTTTGCACAGCATATAAAGTACCTACATACATTATATACTACTATTAATTAAATATCTCGGATATTAATATCAATTTGACTGTACTGTATTTGACCGTGCTGTTTGTTTATTAGTTATTGAGTAACAGTAAGTGGTAGAATAACGACGATACTAGATGTTTGTGGTAATTATTGATCAAACATCTTAATTATGTATCTACTAGTTTGAATACTTGTATTATCAACAGTAATGATAATAACCCAATCTATATTTATTACAGCATTTAGAGAGACGATCACACTAAGGGCGTTTTTAGATAGTACAGACAAGTAGTTTATTCATTTTCGATTGCGGAAATGGGACACTGGACTTGTTATCACTACGGTTGGGATTGTCTCTAATAATAATATTGCGCACTAATCTATGAAAGAAGGATAATGGAAATATAGGAAAACAGAGAATTATATGATGTGGTATTCGAAGGTTAATTGCGGTAGACATTAGATGTATCAACTTCTACAGATATTGACTCACCTGATGATCTTTTATTTTCCTTCGATGAAATCTCCAGAGGAATAACTGGGATCACTGGCGTTGTTTGATCTGGTACTCTTTACTTTACGCAGTAATAAAGGTATAATGCACAGATGAAATGTTATATTAACAACAAAGGCCGGATACCTCTCTTTAACGATGCTTAAGAGGTGCACCTTACAATAGAATAGAACAAATTAATAAACCTCTAAAACGAATCACATATACGAGTATATTTCATATAAACCGCATGCCACTATCCAGTTCGTTCATTTCACAAACACGAAGAATCGAAAAGATATACGCCGGATGGCCACTGGAGGGGTCACATACACTAAGCTTTACACCATGGCTTTATGTACCATACATTAAATTATACTTCTTACAAAGAGAGCGATATCTCTGTTGTTGAGGTGAAATCCACCGATCAACTGAGAAGAAGGATAAATTTAAGCGAGGTTGAGCGGGAGGAAGCAGAGTGGACATGTAACAATAAGAAACTTACGCCGATAATTACTGCACGCTAAAAGTGTTTGAACAGTGTGAATGAATAGTAATTATTTATCAATGTAATGGATAATTCATACATTTGACAAGATTTTACTGAAAAAGGTTGTGAAAGAGCGCCTCTCAAATTTATAATTGTATAGTTACACACTTACTCTTGAACTGTGCTTGAACTGTATTTTGAACTGTATTTCAGGGGAACCAACACGAAGACAGCTTCGAGTTTAATTTTTTTTATTTATTTAAAACTCTTGGATATTATTTGGATGCAAACAAAAAATAATTTGGACGGAATAATTTGTTAAAGAGGTAACCTTCCTTTAAGTACTGTTTTTCGATAGAATATCAACGTATCAGAAATATTCAAAAGGGAATAGTTATAAATATGTATGATCATTATTTTGAACGAATAACTTTGTTTTAATAATATGTTCTGAGAATACAGTTACTGGATTTGATCCCCAAAGGGATAATTAATTAATTAAGGATACATTATAAAAGTCTCACAGAGACGAAGCTATTTATAGATGAGAAAAGTGGATGAAAGTCTCTTATACACTGGCTGAGCCATGAGCTATGATTTATCCTTAATTAATTTATAACTTTTTATTACGGCCTTTGTCAATCACATTAATGAAAGTTAATAACAACTGAAAGAAATTTTCAAATAATAATTAGATCTAATCACAAAGCTGCTAAAATTAAATATGTGAATAATAAATTTCAAATTCGAGCAGCTTTTAATATTTTGACATTTGGCGTCTTTTGATATGACTTTCAAAAATAAGCCCTTTGATTTTAATTATTTTGAGGAAAATAATTTGTGCTTTAGACACAATGTGTTGTGCGAACAATCATCACTTATAGGTTAACTAAATAATAACCTATAAGTGATGATTGTTCATCACATATAGGTTAATTATTTTTCTCAAAATAATTAATCTACAAGCGATGAACAATCAACAAACAAAAACATATAAACAACTCTGTTAACTTTAAACATCATTAATTCAGAAGGTTATAGAACGGTAATTTGGTTTTGGAATAGTAGGAAGGTACTCGTTAACCAAAATGGAATTTGTTGATTTAAATAAAATTGCAATATGTCGCTTAAAAAAACAGCAATTCAAAATTTAGTCAACCTTAAGTATTAATTTTATAAAAATATGCGAATTTTCCTTAAAATCCATTTACAGCACGTAAGCCTACAACCCGTTTACACGACCAAACATACAAATGTAAACGAATGTACAGAAGATTACGGCTTGGGGTGCGTTAGAAATTACACAGTACCCAAGCCTTTATCTTCTTCCCACCTAACTGTTCAAACACACACAGCGTTTAGAATCGTGCATAAAAATGTTAGTTTGCTTTGTTGTTCTCACAATCTATAGGCCCCGTTGAACACACGGAAACATTTTTACTTTGCGGTGTACACGCTTCATTTGAAAAAATAACTTCCGTGTATCCGACGTAGTATTCAAATGGTTTAAGGTACTTATTATTTAATCGGAAATATTTAAGTGGTTCTGTGTATAACACAAACAACAATTCTTATTTTTTATTTTTATTTATTTATGGGAAACTAAGAATACAAATAAAAATCAGATTATGAATAAAAAAAGCAGAGAATCCATCTTCTACAGAATAAACATGTTATGTATTAACATATAGCAACAATAAGTTAAATTATCCAAAAAAAAGGGAAAAGATTAAGTTAAAGAACAAACCATGAAAATCAGAAATTTATGGGTAAAACGGGAATCAGGAATGAAAAGGAAAGGACTGGTCTACTCTGTAAAATGGGGAAGAGATAAGAAGAAAAAAAGAGCAATATATAGCAGGTATATAACGAGGTCTGGACAAAAGAAAAAGATGAATTAAAAAAGAGAAAAAAAAGGTTTATGACTGAGGTGTATATCTAAGAATTTTAAATTCATAGATTGATGAATTGAAGAGATACAAAACGCTAAATATAGTGTTGAAAAATTTAAATGAGCGATATATAAAAGAGTTTTGCTGGGAGTTAGAGTGTGAAAGGCTTAATGTCTTTACCGATCAAGTGGATCTTCTTGGTGCTCCCAGGGAGATTCGTTGCAGCAATGCCGGGCATTCAATCTTAGAAGTAGCTAGTTTATGAAGAAATATAACATCAGCAGTATTTTTGCGATTGACCAGGGGTGTAATGTTAAAGAAGATTGCAGAATCTACATTACTTATGTGAATACGATGGGAACGGAAGTCAAGGTATTTTATGAATCTGTTTTGAACACTTTGGATTCTGTTTATATGAACTTGATATCTGGGGTTCCAGACCTGAGATGCGTACTCAAGTATACTCCTAACAAAGGAAAAGTAAAGGGTCTTCATAGTATTTATCCCTTGGAACTGTTTACATGCGCGAAGAATGAAGCCTAGCATTCGAGAGGATTTGGCGACCATAATATAAATATGCTTATCTAGTAAGAATTTGCAATCAAGAGTTATATCGAGATCTTTTGCTTCGATTTGGTGCTCAGAAGAAGCCCATTAAAAGAGTATTCAAATGATACAGTGTTTTATTTCTGGTGAAACTAAGTGCAAGGCATTTCTTTATGTTAATCTGAAGGTTATGATTATTATTTATGTAATTATCCAGTGCTTTTCGCCATTAAATAGTGTGAATCAATGTTCGAGAGTTAATTTAATTAAATAGTGTCTCAAGAAATTTGAAGAGACTGAATCAACACTAAATAAGAAGAAAGAAAGGCGACCACGGAGCAGGAGAGGCGAAGAAAATGCCGAACAAGCTAATGATGATGAGAGAATGATGACAAGAAGATCCGGACTTCTTGATACGCATGGGTTCTGCTGCTAAGGAGATACCTAGTTTGACGATGATACCTTGTATAGAATTTTGAAATCGAACTTGTAACCACACCCATATAAAATCCAATAGGTGCAAGATTTAAAACCCGATGATTGGATTTCACTTAAAAGATTCACCGAGACAATGTTCGAGCCTTTAATCGATTTTAACATTTTTTTCTCCAATGAAATCCATTTTCATTTGAACGGGCATCTTAATAAGCAGAATTGCAGGTTCTGGAGCGGGAAGAACACCAAACCTTAACATCAAATACTTCCCCATTAAAAAGTTTATATTTCTCTGAAAAGACCATTACGGGTCCTTATTTCTCTGAAAATATCCCTGAGATTTTATAACTATTAATTCTATAGAATATGTCAAGATGCTGAAGGACTTTTTTCCAGCCACAATTCCAGGACACAATCGGAAGATTTGGATGCCGAGAAGAGAGATCCACCATGTACACCTAGGGCCGTTCTATGAGCAGTAGCTCCAATATCGGCCCTATACTTTTGCCACCCATGTTCATCATTTTTTTAATGCTAATGTGGCCGCACTCACTGCTCTGCTGATACTCATGCGGGCGGGTTGGAGAGGTGTCCACACAAAACCTCTTCTCTGCCTCCAAGGCGCAGGAACAAATGAATTATTAAGTGGAAATTAA
This sequence comes from Agrypnia vestita, assembly GCA_016648135.1. Lineage (NCBI taxonomy): Eukaryota > Metazoa > Arthropoda > Insecta > Trichoptera > Phryganeidae > Agrypnia > Agrypnia vestita. Next base: position 150,416 of record JADDOH010008928.1, on the reverse strand, counting down.
AAGTTAAATATTATATATAATAAATGCTACAGTTTAAGTACAAAATATGAATGCACAAAGTTCATAGTGTCCGTAGTGTGGATAGTCCATAGTGTCCATATGACTTGAATGCAGCAAGATGGGACAACCTAACCACCATGTTGTTTCCTCAAAAATCGTGTTAATTTGGACAAACCAGCCACAATAACCCAACTCAAGGCGAATATCCCACGAGATTTGTGTCCTAGTATTTCAAAAACTAGTTGCCAAATTGGAGGGATGCCGGTGGCGGGATGATGGATATTTAGACGACATTATTTTTAAGAAATTTATTTTCAAATAGAGTTCCATAAATAACATATTTGCAATCATACAACCTGCAGTTTTTATATTGAATTTACTGAATCTGAAAAAACTTATTGCTTCCCGTATAAAATAAATGAACTCAAAATAACACACCTGTGTACATAATTTTATATTTGATTTAAAATGCTATTAATATTTTAAATAATATTTTTTAAATGAAAAATGCATAAATTCAGTGCTCACATATGTCTGCGCAGCATGAACTCAAAAGCGAGGCCAAAAACTTCGAGTAACTTAAAGAGATAAAGAAAAATGTACGTTGAGCATCACATGAAGAGACTGGAAAAAAGATTGAAAGAGATCAGACCTAAAACCCACCTAACAGTGAATTACTGTTGTAGTTGTAGGTACTGTCGTTGAAAAAACTTGGTTGTGAAAAATGTGTCGCGATCTTTAATGGGACATACAAATATAAAGACATCGCTAAAATATTTTTCGAAAGAGAAAGCTTGATCAGTTAGCAAAATAAAACAAAATTGTCTTCGGTAAACCTGTTACAATTCTAAGTATACCGACGCCGAAGTAAAGTCATAATTAATTATACCTTAAGTCGAAGCAGGTTTCTTACGGTCGGAAACCGTAATTGGGTCTGATTTTGTCCAATTAACTTAGTAAAGATTCAGTTTCAATTAATAAAAGCGGCAAAAAAAATTCCAAAGTTTTATTTGAAACTTGTAATTGATAAATCCAAAATTTCTATTACTAATTGAAATCCCAAAAAAAAAAACGAGCGAGCTTTACAGTAGTCGCATACGATATGTAACATTGGATGTCTCACCTTGGTAATAAGCAAAATTAACATTATATCCTGAAAAAAATGATTCAGGTATTATTTAAAGTAATTTTTCGTAATGAAGAATAATTCTTTTTAATGAAAATTGTATTTCATTTAATTAACACTAAAAGTAATGTATTTTTTAATTGAAGACAGTTATTTTTGTTAAATTTAGGTAGAGCAGAGATAATAGACTTATTATAACTAAAATATGAGACATATACTTGTGATTTCAAAGTATACTTAAAAAGCGTTCGAAAAACTACGTCAATAACAGTACCCCTGCTTCTGGTGAACTGAAGTTTACGTTAAAATCACCACTTAAAATCATGGGATGAGACCGATAGTTTTTTTTTAAAGAGCGAAACCACCATCGTTATATGATAAAAGTGCGAAATGCAGAAAATGTTTTATTTTTTAATTGATCGATTTGGAGAAATGTAGACAACTTCAGAAATCAGAAATCACTGTCTGCCTTTCCAGTTTTTAATTTTTCCTCACGTTTTTTATGCCGGTAATTTCGCATATATTCTGCCCTCGATTTACCCATATTTGCATCTCACTAAATAATTAGAATTTAATTAGAATTATAAATATTTATGAAATTATTAATATCAAAGAAATTATCCGTATAATTAATTAATTTTTTTAAACAAATTTTAAAAATATTAATTAAGCAGCGACAAAAATTAACGTCAAAATTAACAAATTTATTTATTCTTTTTTAATCAAAATCAATAATATCAATTGAGCAGAGACAGAAATTAACTTAAAAATTTAAAATAGTTAGTAGCTTTATATTTATTAACACTGTGAGCTGTCATTAAATTTTGGCAATGTCGATAAAACAGTGTACTATTATATAGGAGAATTTGATCGTTAAATAAATATTGAATTTTGCCCCAGTGCACTGGCACTGTGAGCTGTCGATAAATAGTTTTGACCGTGTCGATAAAACAGTGTACTATTATATAGGAGAATTTGATCGTTAAATAAATATTGAATTTTGCCCCAGTGCACTGGCACTGTGAGCTGTCGATAAATAGTTTTGACCGTGTCGATAAAACAGTGTACTATTATATAGGAGAATTTGATCGTTAAATAAATATTGAATTTTGTCCCAGTGCACTGGCACTGTGAGCTGTCGATAAATAGTTTTGATCGTGTCAATAAAACAGTGTACTATTATACAGGAGAATTTGATCGTTAAATAAATATTGACTTTGCCCCAGTGCACTGACACTGTGAGCTGTCGATAAATAGTTTTGACCTTGTCAATAAAACAGTGTACTATTATATAGGAGAATTTGATCGTTAAATAAATATTGAATTTTGCCCCAGTGCACTGGCACTGTGAGCTGTCGATAAATAGTTTTGACCCTGTCAATAAAACAGTGTACTATTATATATGAGAATTTGATCGTTAAATAAATATTGAATTTTGCCCCAGTGCACTGGCACTGTGGGCTGTCGATAAATAGTTTTGACCGTGTCAATAAAACAGTGTACTATTATATAGGAGAATTTGATCGTTAAATAAATATTGAATTTTGCCCCAGTGCACTGGCACTGTGAGCTGTCGATAAATAGTTTTGACCCTGTCAATAAAACAGTGTACTATTATATATGAGAATTTGATCGTTAAATAAATATTGAATTTTGCCCCAGTGCACTGGCACTGTGGGCTGTCGATAAATAGTTTTGACCGTGTCAATAAAACAGTGTACTATTATATAGGAGAATTTGATCGTTAAATAAATATTGAATTTTGCCCCAGTGCACTGGCACTGTGAGCTGTCGATAAATAGTTTTGACCGTGTCGATAAAACAGTGTACTATGATATAAACGAATTTGCTGGACAGAAAAAATCACCGCGCGCGCGAAGCATTTTTTGTTGGTCAAATTAAATTGCGCGCCCTTCTCCGGCCTTACACATTAATGTATTTAATACGAATCTGGGTAGTACCTTAACATACCCACGAATATATTATATCGGCTTACAAAAATGCAAAATATTTTAACCATTTCAGTTGATTTGAATCAACATTTTTCGTCAACAGATGTTTTTTAATGGTTTCGTTTACGATTATAATCCTGTTTTGTCTCCAAAATCATATTTAACAATTTGGCAGTGTACTATATTAAAAAAAAAGTCTCATAAATTTGAATAGATTTTATATGAATATTTGTTTGAATGAATACAAAATATGTGTTTTATTTATTTTTAACGAGCAAGTAATAATTTAAATTGTAGCTATATTAGTAGAAGTAATTATGTAAATATTAATTAACATTATGTACATGCAAAAAAACACATAATAAATAAATATTTCAGATATATTTATTTATATTTATTTATATATATTTATTAAGAATACGGATGGATGACAAACATTACTAATTTGAACGGAAGGACGAATAATAATTTCGCTTTTTTACGAAAGGTAGGTTCAATTATTTATTCAGATATGTATGTTAAGTGTTACAAACTAGATGATATTAAAAAAAAAGATTTTAATTTAAATAATAATAAATTTTGTTTTATGCCACTTAGGAGCCAAATTAATTAAAAGAGATAATTTTTAGAATAATTCTCTCCCTTAAGGGAAAAATTAAAATAAAGCAACAAGCACAAACATCAAGGGACTCGCCAGTCCGGAGATCCGCTGCCGGCAGATGCAACCACGGTAATGATTCTGACTAATTAAGTTACGTCTATAGAAATTTCGCCATAACGGAAATCGCTAGTGGAAAAGAAAAACTAGTACACGGTAGTCACACTCCATCAGCAGGCTTCATAAGAATTTCCCAGTGGAAGATCCACACCCGAATAAAAGTTTTGAAGTAAGGCAAGTTATTAGCATTCCTGAGAAGTCAGCATTTACTATGGAGACACTATGGGGAAAGCCTATAAGGTCCCCATCTCGTTCGCACTCTGAGGCTGCAAACAGTGCGTCTAGGGTATATATCGGATTTGTACTTACTTTTGGCAGCTCCTCTGGCTCAGAACTGCGGGAGCCGGTGCGGGTAGCTAACTTCTACGGAATGAAGCACTCTTGTGTCATATGTACAATTTACAAGGAGTTTATTCAAGATAGTTACAAAGGTAAGTTGGATGATGCTAATATATGGTTAGTTAAAGAGGTTGCCGTAAACGCGGACTCGATTGAGGTTAGTACATATCTGTACGCGCGGGTCTAAACGTCGAGCGTGTAACAATTCGAGAAGTCGCGACGCGTTACCCGGGTCTAGCGGTGTTGGCGGTCGAGCAGGCGGAACGGGAGTGGTCTTGCCACCCGCCGCCTGTAGGTCCGTTGGTCCCCCTGAACGCCAGATGCCGCCCGTGTGGTGGGATCCGCCACAACACCATCTACATCCCTTACCAAGTCCTCTCGACAATCATCTTAAAAAGGATAATCCTTTGATAAGTGCTCCGGCGTCTGCCTCACGCGGTTACAGGAACAGTAGCCGGCAAACATCTTGAAATTCTACGGCGTAGTGGGGGGAAGTTTGCGCATCTACCTTTCCACCAACGAGACCCAAATTTCGTCTTCTGCGCATTCCCCCACCACGTCAAATAATTTCAAGAAGTTTGCCGGCAACTGTACGCCACGGGTCAAATCAAATAACTTGCTCCTGAACTTACCGTGACGCGAGACCATCTTTTTATTGTCTTATTATTATGCAATGGAAAAGAGGACGTCGGCCAGCAGGGTGGGGATTGTTTTGTGTGATTCGATTGACATCGGTGTTTCCGTCATTTCGAGATATATTTTAACCCAAAACCAAGTAAGATAAAACTACCAAAAGAGAAAAAGTTCAGCATAAGGTATTGGTGATTAAAATTCATATAGAGAAATAAAATTAAATAAATGATTAAATCGCGATTCGTTTTCGTAAATCTATATTTTTGACAAAGTATTTAAATTGCCTCCTGCTCAAGGGCTGAGTAAATATTTGCAATGTGACGTTATTGGACAAATTGGTTGGATGCAATGTGGCGTTACTGGATAGAGAACCTACATAGATTTTAATATAAATCTTTTATGAATTTAGAAGCATCAAAAAAGCTAGCTCATAAAAATATTCAATTCTCATCTAATAAATGCCTTTAAATTTTTTTGTATTTCTGTAGAAATATATCTTCTATTTAAATAAAAAATGAGAATCCAAACAAATTATGTTACTAATTAAAAACATTATATGTGAATGCTATCTCAAAGCAGCCAAATATACTTTGAGATAAAATAACTATACACATTTAAAAACGAAGAAATGTTCAAAAATACTATAATAATAAAAAATAAAATTATAAACATAATTTTAATTTGTATAGGTATATATATTTTCATGTTAAAATTAATATTAATGTTTCGAAGTTATCGTGACAAACTTTGTGGAAGTTCATTGTTATATATTTTTTTAAGAAAATTAAAATTCAACGTTGTTTACTTCACACTATAACACTTTAATTAAAATTTTTTAATTATAACGTTTTCGGCGCTTACTGCGCTTTAACTTTTAAGTTTATTACTGAAGATGGCGCAGTAAGCGCCGTAAACGTTCTAACTAAAACTTTTGAATTAAAGTGTTATAGTGCGAAGTAAACAACGTTATATTTTAATTTTCTTAAAAAAATATATTAATATTTATCTTACGTTTTGTGATAATTATGCACAAAACTTATTTTTGAATATCATTATTTTAAGAAATTAAAGTTTGTTTTGTATATTTTACATTTAAATCTAATATTATTTTATATGCTTGTATTATACTATTATATTACTTAAATATTTGTGTAAAACTATTTTGATACTTATTTTTTAATCAAGTTATTGTTGATTTATTTACAATTTGCATATAAGAAACCAGGAGTCTTTGAGAAAAGGTCAGCATCATAATATAACTGCTTATTTTTCCCCCGTCACAAGAATGTGTGTTTGAATTTTCTTGACGATAACCTGAATTCAGAATTCTGTAAGTTTCTCATTAAAAATAAATTAATAATAATTCAATTAAATTCTTACAAAGTCCAACAAAATTTATTAAAAAATACTTTTAATCAAGGATTTAAATGTGATATCATAAATTTATAATTAATAAAGTATATAAAAATATACATCAATGCCTTTAATTTTGGCATTAAAAAAATCACAATATATTTTAATTGTTACGACAGTCTATTAGGGCAATAACCAGATGGTAAAGTACTCGCTTACCAGATCAAGATGGAAACTCGTCTTCGAAATTTTTTATTTGGAAAAAAGTTTTATAGGCGCTTGGTATCGCATGGTATGATCCCGGTACAGGAAAATAAAACATGGTCAAAGTGAGAGTATAAGAAAATGCAAAAAAATAGGGTTGTTTTTGTGTTAAATGTTTAAGGTTGCCTGAATATTCTACATTCTTAGTTTTTACCATACCTTGGTCATTTAAAATAGATGATTTATTAAATTTTCCTACTTGTCACTGGTTCCAGTCTGGTTTCTTTTCCCACCTTCGTCACCGAACCTCTAATACTAAGGCAAATGTTGATAAGAGTTTTTAAATTAACAATAAACAATCCATCTTTCAAAATGAATTAATATATTATGCTACATTGCATACTTTAAAATGTTGCAAGATTCAAAATGCTTCATAAAGCGAGGCTAGAAATTCATTACAGTAGAGATTTTAATTTAATCGGAATTCATTCATGAAGCCGAATTTTAAAACTGAACAAATTAAACTGGTAAAAGTTATTTTTTATTTAACTTTCCAATTTCGCAAAAATTTCCATGAATTTAATTTTTTTTTGTTGTTGTTTAAATATAAAAACGAATAAACTAATTTGTAATCAAATATATCACGAATGTCTATATCTGTTCCGTGGCATTAATGGTCTTTTGTGCTTTGAGACCTGAGCAAGTATGAATGTTGTCATAAATCATTATTGGAATTTGAAATATAATATCAAATTCAAATTTAATCAAAAAGTAAGTACTTAAGAAAATAATGTTTTTGGAATATTTTTAGGCAGGCAAGAAGATTTATTTTTGACAACCTGACTTTCAGAATAAATAAATTACATTTTCAAGATCAATTAATTTTAAAAATTATTTTATGATCGGCATTTAATGATTTTTATGAAGGATAAAAGAAGCATATTTTTGTTCCGTTTTTATTTTTTTAACATATGTTATTCAATATGAATAAAGATACTTTTCACTTGAGCTACTAGTGTAAAAAAATAACTCAAAATTATTAAATGTCGCATGAATACTATGTTATCACATTAAAACTATGTTACAGCTATTTAGAAGCCAGAGAAGGAAATTAAAATTAAGATGAGTCAAAAACTTACAATCACATTTACTCATACTTTTTAGAAAACGTTATTTTGAAGTTTTAAAAGTTTTACGAAAATGACACTAGAAAATATTTTTTATCGGTGTCGATAAAATAACTTTTCGCCAGTAAAACAAATACTATACAACGAAAATCTCTTCCGATGCTGACTGCAAGAATCAGTAAGATTTCGTTCATGAGTGAAATTGAGTTTTCTCAAACTATATTTTAGGACTAATTTTAACAGTAGGTACCTCGTAAAATTAAATTCTTAAAATGTTTATCCGTGTGAAAAAATGTTTTACAATCATTATAGTCAGAGACTATGGCTCTTAGGTATATTTTTTTTACATAAGAAGAAAAGAGATGTTAGATGATAATAACTACAGGAGATATCATGTCCACAAAATCCTTTACACACATACTTACTCTTATATACGTACAATATACAGAGGGTCGTTTTCCTGACTCGGAAATATTTAAACAAATGTATCAGAATTATAAAAGAGCTGAAAATTCAAAAGTTGATAACAAGTTTGTAAACAAAATTGTCAATATAAAAGTGTATAGATTTTATTAAGTAAACAGCTATTGTTATTAAAATAAAAGGTGCGGGTGCGCCATATTACTTAAAGTTTTGTTCATTACTATAAAGTTCTCGAATGTGACGCAAAATCTACCTAGTAAGGTAAAAAACCATTGTGCGATCGATGATTATTAATTATGTATAAGTTTATTTCACTTAACGAGTTTATAAAATACGTAATTTTAGTTAATCGATTGTTTTTTTTTTAAACAGAGATGCCAACACGGAATACGTGTCATATCAATATTTTTATTATTCTCAAATTAAGCCAAAAGCCTATGCTACGAAAATAGGACTAACTTACTAGTGAAATAGGACTAACTTTAAGTACAATGCGTAACTGAAAGATGTCAATCGATTTTAATTTTTTTTAGTTATTTTTCTTATTATTATATAAGGCAACATTTTCGTGCTGTATTGGTTGGAGAAAAAATAATTGTGGCCCGCATACACATTAGTAAGTACCTACACTTCGCCAATTACAGTATGTCTAATTAAATTTCTACAAGAGAATCTACACAGAACTGATTATGCATAGTAAATTAGCTATCTTACCCACATGAACGCAACAATTTTCTGTTCAAAATACACAAATACAGCTGTGTTTGTGTATTTTGGACTTCATTCAACAATATTCTTAAGTTTAAACAATAATTTAAAATAGACTTGCTCTCACTAAATAATAACCATGCCCGTTTGAGGGTTCTGCCTGGCACGACGTGATATTGGCATTCATGCTAGTATCGATGCCTTCTCATTCATGCTAGTGTCGATGTCTTCTCATTCTTGCTAGTGTCGATATCACATTGCACATCGTTCAAATAAGGTCCAGAGATATGTAAAGAGAAAGAATAAATAAAGTGTATTTAAACTTTTTGCCTATGAATATATTTATATCTGGCAGGTAGGTATGTATGCCCATGAATATATGTATATCTCGCAGGTAGGTAAGGTTATAAGTTGTTCTTTGTCATTGAAATGAGAAAAATAGAATTACGAAATTTTCGGGAATATTCGATGTTATTTTGGAAAAATAATCAAAGAAAGAAAATTGATTGAATCCCCTATTACTAAATTTTGTAGTAAAAATTACCTTCATATTGCTAATACAAAATGAGAGAAGGCACAAAGTATTGTATACTTGAGCTGCAATGTTATTGAAAGATAGAATCATTCTGTTTAATTTCTGAAAAGTTCTGAAAAAATTCCGCGTCTGTCAAGCTTTTATTCATGTGAAAAAAAGTTTTACTACGATCACGATAGTCAGAAGCCACGTGTTCTTAATAGTATTTTATGGATAAATACATTGTACAGCTACCATTTTCTACGGTCCTTAAAGTAGTGACTGTCGTTCAAAATGTATGGCACAGTTTTCGAAACATTAAAATTTAATATATATATATATATATAATATATAAATAAAATAAATATAATAAAATACTTATTATTTAAGCGTTAATTATCTTTAATTTTACATTCAAAACATTAAATTATATCGAGAAATACTTATTTTCAGACGTATCTGTATAAATTATATGACCATATTCTTGTATTTAAGCATTTGAAATGTAGATCTACAGAAAGATATTCAAAATAAGCTGGATGTACAGAGATACAAATGAAAATGTTATGGTTTGGATAAATTAAAAAAAAAGTTTATAAGACTATAAACATCCGAAGACTTCAATATCTCAGACATGTGATGAAACTAGAAAAGCCTGGAAGAAGGAGAAAATCATGGGTGAAAATTTTTTGAATTGGTAAGTCTTTTGTAGACTATTTCGGGCCGCAGTAAATAAAATGATAATAGCCAACATGATACCAACATGTTGTCTATCATCACTAATGTTGAAAAATGGAGCACAAAAATAAGAACAATAACCAAAAAACGGACGTCTTCCCGGCATGACTTGTGAATGCCTTAATTCTGCAATAAATTTAATCACGGTAAGCTCTGTCTGCAGTAGTTCACAAAAAAGTCTTACTTAAGGACGAAAAAAACCTTAAACAATACCACAATGGTGGTTACTGGCTAGAGAGACCCCATAGTTTTGAGCATCTAGACTAACTTTTAGAGTTATACTTTATAGAAATAAACTTTGTTTACACCACTTTTTTTATTATTGAAAAAATTCAACGTGTTTCAAAGCCAATTAAATGATTATGATAAAAAATTAATTGATATTATGTTAAATAAAAAGTACAAGAATTTTTTTTAAATCTTTTGTTTACCCTTCAATTTTTGATTCTGATAAATATTGGAGGAAAATTTTATTTATTAATATTGAAATTTCTAATTCAATAGTTAAAAATATCTCAAACATTATTCAACCAGCTTTTTATACTAATAATAAATTTAAAAAATACATATTAAATAATAAAGATAAGCATAATTTAAAAAAAAAATCGGGTGTTTATAAATTGATTTGTAATGATTGTGATTATTTTTATATAGGAAAAAAGTGTAGAAATTTTGAAGTTACAGTTAAAGAACACTTAAAGTGTTTAAATATTAATAATTATTCCGAATTTTCTAACCATATTTTGGCTTTGGATCATTCTTTTGATATTAATAAGGGTTTACAAATTTTACATATAAATTATACAGAATCACAGTTTGATAAATTAGAAATTTTTGAAACAAGAAAGAGTGTTAATAGTAAATTGAATGTTATAAATAATTAGGTCCTTTTTGCAAATAGTTATCTTTTAAAGATTTTTGTTAAGTAGGTACTTTTCCATACCTATACAACTTTGAAATATTTTGATTATCTATACTCCGATTTTTAAATATAATTGTGTTATCCTGACGAAGAAGCCATTGGCTTTGAAACATGTTGAGTTTAGCAATAATAAAAAAATTTCTGTAAACAAAGTTTATTTCTATAAATTATAATTGTAATGTCACCACAAAATAATTTTACTGTGTTTGAAGAAGTAACTTTTAGAGGTTTATATTTTGTTACTTGTCGTCACCGATCTTTCGTGTTATTGTTTATATTAGGTAAGTAGTTACGAGTATATAATATTTTATGTAATATTATATGCAAAATGCAAAGACAGCATTAGGTATCACAATTTGGATCCAGACCAGCGATCCTTTCAGAAATATTTATAATACTTATTGTTAGTAATATTCGCAGAATAGTCAATATTCCATTCAAGAGCAAATGTTTTTAGTTAGTATCTTTATAGATAATATTCAAAGCACATATCGCGTGTTGTTCAATATATTTATAGTTAATATTATATTTTAGTTTTACGTATAGTTAGTATTGTTAATTTCGTATAGAATATTATTTCATAAGAAGAATTGAATTTAAGTTAGTAATATATATATATATATATATAATTTTATAGAAAAATATTTTATTTTAAACAACTGTATCACTACATCATAGTAGTTGCAGTGTCACCCCCCGCCATACAACTTTTACGCACCTTTACGCTTTTATTGCAATGAAAAATATATAATAATGAGATTTATATTATTTAATATTATTGGGATCGGTACCCTCACACATCACAAATACATACACATTTATACGCAATTTGAAAGTTCTAAAATAATAATAACAATTAAATTCTTAAATAATAAGGAAAGCTTTAAAAGAATTTATGTCTAATAGAAACGCTTCAAGTTATTGTTATAATACAGATCGTTGCGGCTGTGGAAATTTGGCTATGGAAACACATATCTGTGTTTCCATAGCCAAACTATTCTGCACATGATACCATTCTTACGCCTATGCATCCGTCGTCGTTTATTTATTTCTGATAGGATTTAAGAATACTGAAAAATTTGGATTTATTTGAAAAAGTGTGGTTCTGCATTATTTAAGCGATTAGACCCGTTTTTGACTCATGCTATTTATTAAGTGTATATTGTGTTAATAAACTTACATTCGTACTATAGATGAGAACTACAATAAGAGACACGTAATCCAAATTAAGGGAGAGAGAAACTTCGTATTTTTATGAATAAGTAATTAGCATGCCAGTAATTATACAATAAACAGAATGTTTAAAAATATTAAATGAGAATTTAAATGAAACTCTGATTTTGATATTCAAAGACTGTAATTAAAAGGGTCCGGCAATGGTAAACCTATGAAACACGGAAAATTTTTATTTAAAAAAATTCTTAAGTATACTGAATAGATTATTCATAATATTCTAGTTAGTGTACGTAGTCTGACAATAAAGTAATGAGAATCATACGCTATTTTAATATTATTTACATTTTAAAACGAATTATAATATGGTCATTTTCAAACCTTAATATCTAGGTGATGGCATCCTCTAACATCTTTGATCATCATTTGAGACGCCAATGGTTTACAGTCTTTTAGTCGTATTTTTCATTTCAGAATGGTATTTTTTCATTTTTGATTTTACTTTGGGAATATGAAAAGCCGTAGAGGATGACATGGAAAATAAAGAGGCTGCGGCAGCGCTAAAATGCCTGTGGATACCAAAAACTGCTCTACAGACAGTGCAGCATGCGATATGAGATTTTTGGGAATGTCATACAAAAAACGTAGATTTATATCAAGTTTCAGTCGAACGTTTTCCCGAGTCATGTTCATTGTTCATTTCTTCCACCATCGTTTAGACTGTACATATTCGATTAGATTATATTAGTTCTGTTACTCTATTATTCTGCCTGTGTTGCATCTGCATATTCGTGCCGTTGAGAGAACAGAACCGTGTCAACTGAAATCGTAATGTTTGGGGGGGGGAAGACCTAGGTGAACATGGTCTGTGGTAGCAGGCTTTAGGGTTGCCACAACAGACGAGAAAATATCAAATAAGTAATAAGAATATTTGAAATGTCGGGAACGGAATGCCGCTCCAGATTTTTTCTTCTCCAGAAGACCAGGTAGCGGGAGAAGATTCCCAAAATGAGTACACAATACTTTCATATACAAACCAACAGGATCACAATCCAGTCCACATCCACAGATCACAATCCAATCCATCAATTAATGACTTGGGTGGGAGGATAATACCTAGAACTGCAAGATGTAGGCGATAGATCGCTGTAAACTGGACCAGACTGGACTGCAATGACTATATCAAGGGTTGGATGGTGCTCTGTCTGCAGTCAAGATCAGGCCATTAAAGTACAAGAAAAATAACTAATAAGGAAAATTAACTAAGATACCCAGGCCTGCATTTTACCATCGTCTAGGGCAATATTGAAGACAATTATCATAGAGGTCGCCCGAGATCAGGCTACATAGACCAGGTTATCGAAGATGTACGCTGTAGAACCTACCAAGAAATGAAGAGGCTGGCAGCTGACATAGAGGAGTAGAGAGATCGAGTACTTGGTGCAGACCAATCCCAGGATTGAGACCCAAAAAAAAAATACTAATAAAAAAAGAAAAATCGAAGTAAGCCACCAATATATTGATTAATATTTTACAAACAACAACCAATAGGTTGGTATATCATGGCATTATATAAGTAGGTGTTCTTTCAAATGTAATTTTTAAATACTTTATTGTGAAATATATTTAATCAAATCTTGATTTAGAAATATTGTTTTTTTTTGTGTACATAAATAAATTAATATTATTATAAAAAATTGTTGTAAAAAAAGACTGAAAATGTAATTTATAATTTTTTTCACTCGTTTTTGTCGTGAAGTATTACCTAATACAATTAATAATTAGTCTGAAATCTACATTACTTGGCCATATTATTAGACCCAAGCAAAGAAATAAATGTTTTATGTAAAGGCAGCTCAATTCTGTTTGAACTTGACCTTTATTATTTATGATCGTGTTGTTTATTTTAACTGGCAACACGGGAATAATTTACGTACTTGCAATCCCATGATTTATTATTATTTGTTATTGTTTTTCTGGCGAGAGTGTTTGTGTTCCAATATTACATAAAAACTCGAGTTAGTCTCCGAAATATGGTTCTAATCAACAAAATCGCAAATATAATAGTAATTTTGGAAGTTTTCATATTGTGCATCTATACATGTGCATTAAGAGTCGTTTTAAAATTGAATAAATATATTAATTTTTTAATAAAGATGGGAAAATACTCTAATCAGGCTCCGAAAAAAGTTGGTCACATATTAGGACGTGTAAAGGCTGCTAGCCTACCTCAGTGTGAGATTGCAAAGGCAGTTGGTGTGTAGAGAAGTTTGGTGAAGAATTTTAAGAAAAAAATTGACTCTGACGTTACTTTAGATCCAAGAAAAAATGGTTCTTATGCAAGACGCCTCATCACAGTCCCTGGGACTGACAGGAAGATTCGCGATATTTGTGTCCAAAACTGAAAATTACCGGTTTATTTACTGACTGAAACCATGATAGATGAAGGGGTAATAGTTTTCCAGCGAATTATGGGAATTAGATTTGATGAATTGATATTATTATTTGTAAGGAAACCGACCCGAAAGCTAAAACTTACTCCGATAATATTAAGTAAATAAGTATGTTACGATTACAATAATCCTTCTTTAAAGTGTATTTATTTTTATTTGCTGGTGTGCTTCTCAAAAGAGTTTGTGTTTCAAGTTTTAATGGATAAAAAAAAAATTGTGCGACGAAGGCCAGGCTTTCAATACAATCCAGAATATATTGTGCTCACCGTTAAGCACCCACCTTCAATCGTGATTTGGTCGATTGTTTCTGGAAAAGGATCAGGCCGTTTTTATACAGTCGAGAAGACGATAGGCCAAGATCAATGCAAAAATGTATTGCAGGCACGCCCGATTTCACAATTTGAGGTATGGTTACCGGGAGATAAGCTATCGATATTCATACATGATGGTGCTTTTTGTCATAAAAATAAGAGCTCCACGACTTTCCTGCAGGACAAAAATATCATACTTTTAGATTGGCCAAGAAACTTGCATGATATGATGCCATTGAGAATATTTGGGAATTTTGAAGAGGAACATTGCTTAAATTGCAATAATTACTAGAAGGGGGCTAATCGAGAAGCTGATGTATGAACATATTCATAATTAAAACCTTCAAGAAACAATAAAAATGTATAGAAAGGATTCCTAGGTAAATTCAGACACTTATTGAAGCAAAAATGGAACACGGACAGAAATATAGCCCCAAACTGTCTTGTCAAAAGTTTTCTTAATGTAAAAATAAATTTTATTACTTCTCAGCGCTTAAATAGTGTTTTTTCAATAACTTATTCTAATAAAAATAAGACGATAAGCAAAAGACAACTTGTTGACATAAATGATAATATTTGGACCAATTAAGGGACAAAGCCCAAAATTTTGCTCTGGTCTAATGATAGTGCAAAGTACTGCGATATATATGTATATATATCCCACTCTCTATTACGTACAAAAACATATATATACCAGGAATGAATATAAAATATTAAAATCTGAATAATATGATAATAATTGTGATATAAATATTACGAGACTTTTTTTAATTTTAATTTTTACAATTTTTTACATTTTTTATTTTGGGAAAAAATAAGTGTATCATTGAAAAAGATGCAAAGGCACCGCTGGAAGAATAGTTTACCGACACTTGAGAAGTCTTAGGTTTAAGTTTTGTTGGCTTCGATATATTTGGTAAATAGATCTTATAAATAAAACACTAAACCACCCTACGTTTTGTATTACTACTCCTACATAATCTATTAATGAAACAAGGGAATTTCATAATAAATATTTTGAGTACGTAAAAAGATTTCAAGGATATAAAAATGGATTTTGTTCCCAGAGGGATCATTGTGAGATCTCTGTGAGACATGTATAAAATATGTAGGTTAATAATAATCCCTCTGGAAAAATAAAGTTTTTTTATAGGAGATAATTTTCAGGCGCATTCTAGTGTATATTCCAATAATTTGGATGAATATCATATACACATAATAATATTGCTTCATGCTCTTAGTCAAAAATAGATATTTCGTTACCAGTGATGACATCTATATACTGGTTCACGGAGTAAGAAATGTCAACCACAGACGGCGGTAGGAATGTCATATGTTGGACGAGTTATATAAATAAAGTTAAACACTGCTCACGCGTAAACCCAAGCGTATAACACTGCCCACTTCATCAAGAGCCGTGGACCAGAATAAAATAAAGGAACATAATGATTAATGAATGTATTAAATAAATATACTTTTTTTAAATAGAGATCCGAACACGGAATACGTGTCTTATCAATATTCTCACTAATTTTAAACTAGGCTAAACGTTTGTCTATGAAAATAGAACTATCTTGCTGGTGTCCTGGGTTAAGGCTCGAACCACTGACCACCATATAATTAGGCAAGCGTCAAGACCACTACACTAATAAGGTACTTGTTATTAATGTTATTATTATTATAGTTCTTTTTTCATGTAAAACACTGTTCAAATTAAATTTATTTTCGTTATTATATAAAAAGTATGGCGTAGATTCGGTACATTGAGATGAGCTAAATGTAAACAGATATAGGCCCGAATACAGAGTCAATACTTATACGATTTTAAGGTTTAAGGGACCACTCAAAAATGTAATTTGTAGTCAGAGTGAAATCTATATTCGTTATGACGTCACACACCTCGACAAACGAAAGGACAGTGTCCACCCTACAATTGTGTATGAAATTTCTATGGTTCTTGATTTCACAGTCAATGCTTAGCGGTGCGCATGCGCATTATTGACATTATTGTAAGGAAACCGGCCGAATATCTACTTTTTTTGACAGTTCTTGAAAGCTGCTCGATACCTTCCTTTAAATTATACTTAAGTTGAATTTATTATAATCATGGCGGATTTTGACCTGTTGGACGATAGTTTTACGGACTATTTTGTTCAATACCTCGATGAAATGGATAGGATGAATAGGCCGGTAGGAATACGGCGGTATTTGCGAGATTTTGAGAATCCCGTAGAATTTTACAGTTCTCAAAATTTTAAAATGAGGTTTCGGCTGGAAAAGTCAACAGTGATGGAAACAATAATGCCTTTATTGTTTCCAAATCACAGTGTTGTTAGCAATCGAGGCCTGCCGATTCCTCCCATCATACAAATTGCGGTAGCGCTGCGTTTTTTTGCGACGGGAAATTTTCAGGTAAATATGGGGAATCAATATTTTATAGATGTCTCACAGACACGAAATTATATTTTTATGGGGAAGTAGGTATGGAAATCTTTGGGTGTTCATAGGGCTTACGACCTATCGTACGGCTAGCTTGAATGATCACTTTACACAATGTAACATTCACCATTTCCACCCATGATAGAATACCATGTTTATTAAATCTAATCAATAGTATATTGATTGATTAATAATGTCACTGTGACAAAAATCCAGTACTTAAAATTTGGACAAACTCAAAATATTCTAAATATGGGGACTCAGAAACAAAACAACACAATCTTTAAAGTATTTTATCGGCAATTATCTATAACATATTTTTTCAGTCTCTTGCTGGAGATTTCCACGCAATAAGCCAGCCAACTTCTTGCAGAATCGTGCAAACCATTTCCCGTCAATTGGCACAGCAAGTCAAAAATTTTGTTAAACTCCCTCGGTCGTCCCAGGTCCTATGTGAAAACTGAGGGCTATTTTATCAAAAAGCGCGATTTCCAGGAGTGGTGAGATGCATTGATTTCACCCACATTCCCATCAAGAGCCCTACGAGAGCCAGAAGGGAAATATTTAGGAATTGTAAAGGGTGGTTCTCGCTGAATGTGCAAGTAGTGTCCGGTCCGAGGATGGAAATATTTGACATTCTTGCCAGATGGCCGGGTTCCGCACACGACTCAAGAATTTTCTATAATAGCAGCTGTCGTAGGAAGTTTGAAGAAGGAACGGTCTCAGGCATCCTCCTCGGTGACAGCGGGTGTGCTCAGACGAGCTACTTATTTACGCCAATTACAACAAACTTAAATGCAATAACCAAGCTGAGGAACATTATAATAGGTCACAAATAGCGACAAGAAATGTTGTGGAGAGGTTATTTGAGGTTTGGAAAAGGAGATTTCCGTGCTTGAGCAGGAAACTCCACAACAACCTCACAAATACAACCAACATCATAGTTGCTTGTGCAGTTCTGCACAACATAGCCATCGCATCAGGGGACCCACACTTTATTCTTTCCTCCGACTTAGATAATACACCAAGTGCTAACCAACCGACTGTAATCCGGTCTAACAACGTATCCGGCAGGTTAATTAAGGTAGCATTTATCGCTAGGCATTTTTCATAATTTAAATTCTAAAATTAGTAATGAAACTTTTCTTACATTTATTTTATTCTGATATATATAAATGCACCTCTCACTGCGTTACTGAAAACGTGTTCTCTTGTTTAAATTTTTATTCTTTCTTCTTGTATTATTCTTAACATGGCTAATTTTTTCTGCTTACTAATTAAGTCTCTTTTTCTTTTGTTTAAATTTTTTCTCTCTTGTTGTATTATTCTTAACCTGCCTAAATTTTTCTACTTACTAATTAAGGCTTTTTTCTTTTATTAAATTTTTTTATTCTTTCTTGTTGTATTATTCTTAACATGCCTAAGTTTTTCTGCTTAATAATCTGCGGAGAGGCGACCGTAGCACCATGCGTTCAAGCCCCATCCCCAGCCGTTACACGACAGACAGACAACAACATTATTATGTTTGATACTTCAACATCGAAAAATACATTTTCTTATGTCAATTAATATTTCTTAATTATTTGGTTTATTAAAGAAAATACATTCATTTCTATGGTATTATTATTGAGCGATATGTAACACGTATGTCAAGATGATTTTCATTTTATAACGTGAGAAAATAACATTTTTATTTCATACATTTGCCTTTTTGCGTTTTGTATGTTTGTTAGTGAAATGGTAAAACTTTTTTTTTTCATTCATTTTGTTCTGTTCTGTATAAATACTTATTTCCCTGTCACCTGTTAGTGAAAAAATACATTTTCTTTATATCAGTTAATTCTCTTTCTCAATTATTATTTATTAATAAATCATGTTGCTATATTATTTCATATTACCGTTAATACTGTGTTGTATTGTGACTTCACCGGGAATCGAACCCGGAACATTCGGAAAGGGAGGCCAGTTTCATGCCCACTGGACTACGAGGGCTGTCATCACAATTCACAGTCGTAATTGTGCTAAAGGTCCCATTACCTTATTGATCCTTATTGAAAAACCTTGAGCTAATTAATAAAACTGCAGAGGACAATATCACGCTAGAGTAAAAACACTATTTTAGATATTGTATATCAATATATATATATATATAAAAAGAAACCCGTGTTTCCCTATCCGCCAAGTTTTCTCCACAACCAGCCACAACCACCCTCCGGTGGTTATGGTGGTGGATAGCCCTTGATGTCACATCGAGAATATGCGAGTTTGGTGGGGGTGGCTGAGCGTGGGTGGAAGTGGGTGATGAAAATGTGCTTTCTGGCACATTTTTTTGTTATGGGAAGGCCGCAAATGCTTCAGATTGTTTCAAAATAGGCGCGCCGACTGTGTTGGTGAGTCTAGAAGATTCCGGAAAAAAATTGCTCTATAATGTTCTGGAAGAAGATGGTTCTAGAAATTTCCCGAAAGTTCTATAAGGTTCTAAAGTGAGTGGCGGAATGTGTCGGTGTGTTTCAATGAGAGTTCTGGAAGGAGAATATTCTAGAAGATTCGCGAAAGTTCTATGACGATCCAAAAAGTGTACTAAAAATATAAGCGTGCGAAGCCGCGCAGGCACAGCTAATATTTTATTAAAATACGAGCATATCATTTTAATGCTGTAATTTTGCGAATAAAAAACAAAACAAAAATTAAGTCACATCAGTTAAATAAAGGTATAAGTAATTTGAATAAAAACATCTATCCGTCTCTATCCGCTCATCAGCTAAATTTGAAGCCTTGGTGAAATCATTATATTAACAATTAACAGTGCTTCTGTTACATAATTCGTGAAAACCATCAGATTTGTCTCAATCGGGCGCCCTTACCTGAGTCCGTGCTGTTCATCAATTATAAATGTCTCTCTTCGGGAAGCGACGATTCTACTTATTATAATTTCAAATACCTTAGCTGGTGCAGAAAAAATAGGTACAGGTCTGTAGTTTTCTACAGCTGACATAGAACCACTCTTATATATTGGAGTAACTTTTGACATGTTTCCGGGAAGATTCCTGTAGTAATGGAAAGATTATACAAAAAACAAACTGATTTTTTTATTAGTTCCACACAACCCTTTAACAGAAATATTGGAATGAAATCTGGACCACGAGAATGAGTATAATGCATGTTTATTAATTTTTTAATAATGTTGGACACATCTTTCTCACTGACATTTTGAACATCAATGAAGAATATTGCTTAGCAATATTAACATTGAATATTACAAACTCATTGAAGTCAAATAATTGACATATCTAATAGCAAATAATTTATCTCCAACAAAAGTTCTATTTGATGCAGATACTTCATGGCACGAACATAATATTTCACATGTCAACAAAAATATTTAACAGAGCAAGCCCTGAATGGACTTAAAAACTTTCTCCTAATTCACTGTAAAATAACAATTATGCAATCACAACTTCTTCCCGTTTGATTATGCTAATGTGTGTTAATTTGGATGTCAATGTAGAGTATCTCAACAAACTGGAAGGCCTTCAAAACTTATGTATCCGTTTCATCTTCAACCTCAAAAAATTCCATCACATGTCATCTTTCCGCGATCTTCTCCATTGACCTACAATCCAATGCCACAAACCACGACTTGCCTCTACTTTACAATCCTCACTCACATCAAGTATCTTACCAGAACGGGACTTCTGAGAATGATCAAGATATATGTACTGAAATTTGTTCTTTTTACCTTCAGTTGCTCCATAGAAAATATATATTGCTTTTGGATATTGTAGGTAATGAAAATCCTTTCCTACATTAATTTTATTCTGAAAACTATATACATACTAATTTATCTGTCAATGCATGTATTTTTACCGAACTGAATATATTTTTCAATGTTTACTGAAGACATTGAAAAATACATTCCTTTTAATTTTTTAGTGCCTTAATATTTTTGTTAGTACATATTTAAGCATATAATTTTGATACTGTAGTTCTTCGAATAAACTATGTCATTATGTTTAAAACAGAAGATGAATATAAACGAAATTAAATGCCTGGTAAAAGTATTAATAATTATTGACAATACAGCACCCGTTGCTATTACAAGATGACAGGTAAACAAAAACGTCAAAGAATGCCATAGATAAAAGACGAGAGCTACAATCTAATCAGGACTAATTTAAACACGCGTCATTTTACGAACGTCTAATTCTTCTAAGTATCTGACTTGTTCAAGTAGCGACTCTGGAATGCGATTTAAGTCAACTAACGCGGAAAGCAAAATACTTACCTTTCACGTTGTAACGATATTGGCCTATTCAAATAGACATTGCTGAAAAATTATACGAAAATATCTATCTGCTAAAAGCTCATGATAAGGAGAAGCTTCACAATTCATAAATACTCTATAATTAAATATTTGCAGGGTAAGTAGGTGCAGACGAGCCTTTATTATTTCTGCGCGCGCGCGTGTAACGCATGCTTTATTTTATTTTGACGAAGCGAGCCAACCAAAGACGGTTGCCGGCGAAACGGATCTGGCCAATAAGAAGCGTCCTGAGGTGGTGGACTTTACCGTAGGTTTGAGTCAAAAATGGCGAGAAATTTTGACTATATAAGCCATACAAATTCGAGGAACTGCCCTTGAGTCTTCAGCATCAACGTCGGCCGGAGGCCCTTGTGAAGAGAGAACTGAAATATCATCAGTGGGGCAGAGAGTCGGTAACATTCATCGAAACAGCTAAGCATTTCCAATATTATTTATTTCTATTGCCTTTTATGCGCATTCAATTTAGAACTTTCTGAATCGTAACAAATTTTGATCCACGCTGTATTTTGGATCTAGGGATAATTATTACTATACGCGCATCAGATTTTATTAATTCTTTGTATATTTACAAGAAATCGTAATTTTGCGGCTGTGATAAATCCAGCCGGTGAATTATTTCATAATGCTTATGAAATTTTTAAATACGTCGCGGCCAAACGGACAATCATTTAAATTTGATATTCATATATTACCAAAGATATAAACGCTTTAAAATGGATTATTTTACTGTCCAAGTGTGTTTGTTTTGTGGGACTTGAGATTCAGAATAGTTGTGTGTATTTAATGTCGCGATTTTGGTTCGGTATGTACGAGAGTTTCTTCCGGGCGGATGTATCTTTATGCAAAGGAATTTTATGTTATCTATACTGGCGATTGAATACCCGGATTTCTGTAGGATTTGCCTAGTAGCAATATGATAATTGTTGTATTGCATGGGTAGCGTGCAATACGGTCTTCAGCTGGGGATCACATTTATATTATCTATTACGGTTAATTATTTATACTATCTAAATGTATATTTTGAAAATAAAATAATTGTCGAATTTTATATTGAATTTCAAATTGTGTAAAACTTTACAGTTTTGTTTTCTGAAACTTGACAGTTTTGAAGTCCGTGTACGCAATAACTCAAAATCTCCTAGACCGATCGTTTTTAAATTTTGTACAGTATTTTTTCACGTAATTTACCAGATATGCCCGTGAGCTTTTTTTTTAATGATTATTAATTTAACATTACCAAATTGGCCGATTTTTTTTTAGCAAAAATCGGTGTTTTGGCTTCCGAGTGCTACCAAAAATTAAAAAATCGAAAAAAAAATCTTCACGACGTTACCTCGAGAAACATCTCATTTAACAAGTGCATTTGGATTTTTTTATTTCAGATGATTTCGTTTTGAGTTATGATGTACACCACAAAACAACTTTTTTTCGAGGCGCCTTCGGAGATTCACTGCCATTAGCTTAAACATAAATTATTTGCAATGAAAATTTTTACAAATAATGAATAAATAATGTATTATTATATTAAAATTAGGTTAGCAAACTAGCACCACCTGTATTGCCAAAAAAAATCTTGTAAAAATGCCTTTTTTTCGCCGAATTAATCTTATCCCCCTTAAATATTTATCAGAAAATTTAAAAGTAAGGATGAAGCATTGTATAAATAAACTAGCTGTTCATACCCGGCGTTGCACGGGTTAAGGATTAAGTTAAAAATAAATTTGTGGGGGGAAGCAAAGGTTTGATTCGAACCGTGTAGCTTTTCATCTAAAATATATAAGGGGGAGGAAAAAAGGTAAAAGGGGGGGGAGGTAGTGTCACCTTTGTTACCCGCCGGGTCTTAAAGAATAAGTTTACAAATTTTGTGTCCGATCGCTCAAACAGTACAGATTTGCATTGAAAATATATCAGCTGAGGGGAAGTGTTAAAAGAATAGGGGAGAAATGTCGCTTATGTTACCCGCCGAGTCTTTAAGAAGTTTCCAAATTTTGAGTTCGATCGGTCAAACAGCATAGATTTGCATCGAAAATATATCAGGGGAGGGGAGGGGTTAAAAGAAAAAAAGAATAGAATAGAATGATTTTCCAAATTTTGAGTTCGATCGGTCAAACTGCATAGATTTTCATCGAAAATATATCAGGAGAGGGGAGGGGTTAGAAAAATATGGGAGAAATGTCGCATGTTACCCGCCGAGTCCTTAAGGATAAGTTTCTAAATTTTGATTCGATCGGTCAAACTGTACAGATTTGCATCGAAAATATATCAGTGAAGGAGAAGGGTTAAAAGAATAGAGGGGAAATGTCAAATATAATACCCGCCGAGTCTTTAAGAAAAAGTTTCCAAATTTTGAGTCCGATTGGTCAAACCGTACAGATTTACATCGAAAATATATCAGGGAGAGGGGAAGGGGTAAAATAATAGGAAGGAAATGTCACCTATGTTACCCGCCGGGTTTTAAAGCATAAGTATGCAAAGTTTGAATCGAATCGCATGAATGGTATAGATTTGTGTAGAGAACAGTCTGACAGACAGACATTGACATTGAGTTTTATTAGTACAGATATCTAATATTTTAAAATACGCCAAACGCTTCATTATTTGCGTACAGGTAGAGAATCATTTAATTTAAAGCAAAATTCACCGGAATTACATTTAATGAAATGAGTAGGCTGGGTTAGGATTAGCTAGGTACCAAACAAACGCAAATATTGTGGGTACCAAAAACGATAAAACACCCGAATAGTGTTTTAAAAGCAAACTGTCGGCGGCAGACTTTCACAATTAATTGTGTGAAATAAGTCGCTGGATGTGGAATGAGCATTGTACTTAGGATGAAGGTCTCGACCTAAGGGTCACCCCAAATTGATACTTATCTCTAAGCATTTCCATCTAGAACAAGCACTACAAAAACGCTATAGATAATAAGTGATTTTGAAAGCAAATTAAAGAAAAAGAAAAGAAATTAAAAAAATTAAAAAAAAGTGTTATAAAGATCACAATCTGTCTCGTGTTTTGAAATATCGATACCATCTGAAGAAAAGAGAATCAAAATTACCAAGACAAATGAGACACTCTTATTTATCTGGTAAATTGATTTAATTATGTTTATTTTATTTTATTATTAATTTGTTAAAGTTTTTATTACTGTTTTCTTCTGTACTAATTATTGATTATATATTATATTGTTTATTTCTCTTGAATATGTTTTATTTCTATTATTTATTTTTTTATTATTTACTTTAAACGTGTTTTATATTAGGTATACAATTTTTTTTGCAACTTTCTTGTACTAGGGCTACAAGCCCACTATGGCGTTGATTAATAAATAAAGAAATAAATAAAAAATTATGGCAGTTTGTGAAGTAGTGCGACCTGGAAGTAAATTTACTCGAAATGGAAAGCCATAGGTATATGTATATCGAGATGACAGAATGAAGATAAATATACCCATCTAAAATAATTAATGTTTTTTCCTATAAAGTGAATCACGAAGAAGTATGAACAGAAAATAAATCAATTAAAGAAATGTGTTGTGAAAACATCAATAGTAGTTATTTTCTCATTAAAAATGTAAAGGATTATTAAACTCAAAACCTATCTAACAAAAATAATTTTTTGGATTTCCTAAAAAACGGTTCTATCATCAACAAAAAAAAATCCCAACACCTACAGGAGTTTAAATAATCTAAAACGTAGTGCTTTTTAAATCACACGTAAAAAAAAATCACAATGCTTAAAAATTAACCCAAAAACACACGAGAATCGTCGCATTTAACTTTTCAAACAATTTTAAATGGTTAAATTTTATTTGCGTGTTGTTTTGTTTAAGGAAAAACTAATCCCCAATCTTTAAAGAAACTGTTCCAGAAAACAAGCCATCGTTTTGTACTTGTCACTGTATCCACAAACATCTCTAAGATCGCGTCTAGTGATGCATTCCGGGCGTTCGACCCCTGAAAGAAATGGGACGGGAGGGAACGCAGTAGACATCAATACGAATAAAAAACGAAGACTTAAGGCAGCAGTTAGGCGGGTATGATTGAATACATCAAAAATGAAAATCCTTGGCCAACATAATCAATTTTGATGGAGGGTGGTTGAATAATGGATGAGGTTTCAACGAAGACTGATTTCTACGATATCTGATTAACTCCTACGTACATACTGCGAATTTCTAACCAATTACACTTTAGTTGCCATTGAGTTCCGGATCCGCCTTTATTACATGGAAGCAATGCTAAATATAGGAGGCGTTTCATTTACTTTAACCCGTTCCCAGAAAATTGATTACGCTTTTAATGAATATATTCGAAAGTGATCACGCGTGTAGCCGTCAATATGAGTAGATCGTAGAATAAGTAGATTGTTTGTTAGTCTGCCTATTATTAAAAGGCCCCGTCGGGATCGGCAGAGACTGCCTCGAACCGATCGGGACGACTAAACGGTAACGGGATAGGCCTTCGTGGATCGTCCTGTACGGACACTTCGAAGACCCCCCCGTATTAAAATACTCGTCGGTACTAGTTGTGGATAGCTCATCTCCCGTATTGAATTCGTACTCGCTGTTTGTGCGGCGTCTTAGCTCGTCAGGGGACCATCCACAGGGAATTGTTGATTAAAACATTTCCGTTAGCGAAAGAATTGCGTTGCACGGGTTAAGGATTAAGTGGAAATAAATTTGTGGGAGGAAACAAAGGTTTGATTCGAACGGTATAGATTTGCATCAAAAATATATCAGGGGGAGGAAAAAAGGTAAAAGGGGAGGGAGGAAATATCGCCTATGTTACCAGCTGAGTCTTAAAAATAAATTTCATAATTTTGAGTCCGATCGATCGAACGGTACAGATTTGCATCGAAAATATATCAGGGGGAGGGGAAAGGGTATGAAAATAGGGAGGAAATATCGCTCGTGTTACTCGCCAAGTCTTAAAGAATAAGTTTCCAAACTTTGAATCCGATCGGTCAAACGGTACAGATTTGCATCGAAAATATGCCAGGGGGAGGAGAAGTTGTATGAGAATAGAGAGGAAATATCGACTATATTACTCGCGGAGTCTTTAAGCATAAGTTTCCAAATTTTGAGTCCGATCGGGCAAACGGTACAGATTTGCATCGAAAGTATGTCAGGGGGAGGGAAAGGGGTATAAGAGTAGAGGGGAAATATCGCCTATGTTACCCGCTGAGTCCTAAAGAATAAGTTTCCAAATTTTGAGTCCGTTCGGTCACATGCTACAGATTTGCATCGAAAATATGTCAGGGGGAGGGGAAGGGGTATGAGAATTGGGAGGAAATACCGCATAACGATGTGGATTTGTATAGAGAACAGACAAACAGACAGACATTGAGTTTTATAGGTATAGACAGATACATGAATTTTGATGAGTTAGTAAAATATTTCAACGCGAGTCCTAAATTAGTAATATTGTATGCGCGGCATTACAACGATATGTCCTGGCGGACTGGCGGTTTAAATGAGAATGTCGGTCCCAGGGCCCCCTGCTTAGTCTCTGGACCTGGTGGGTAGTCTGCGACGTCTAGAAGCTTCCGCTGAGCTGGGGCGACTATTTGATTATAGATGTCGCCTCTCTTCACTTTTGGCGTTGTTCCCCACAGTACATTTCTATGAAATTGTACCACGATTCAATTGTTGAAGTAACAGCTGCCAAGTGTCTCTTTTAAAACAGGTCTAATTTCAGCCAGAAGCGATGCATATTTCACATTGTACAAGCTAGGATTGTAGGAGTTACCACATTAATGTTAGTTTCTAAATATCTGGACGTTGAAATCAAATCTCTCTCAGTTGAAAATAGCGTGACATATTGTAGAAGAGATTCACGAGGATGAGGGGAATACTTTGTATGAAGGTAACAATAGCCACTAGTCCAGTTTCACATATTTATTTTTAAAATTACATTCCGGAATTTATTTGTCACATCTAAATATCTCTTCCACAATAGCAAATTATTAACATCAAATATTAATTATTCAATTACATGTTTTCTAAATCGTACGCAAACATAATAACAATTGAAGAGCTTTTTAATTAGAAGCTTTAAATTTTTAAATTTTAAAGCTTTAGCTCCCAAATGTAAATCTCCTAATTGCGTGTAAAGTACCTACTCCGCCTACGGGAAATAATTTTGGTTAAGGGAAAGATGAAATAATAGAGATAGATCGCTTACTTAATCCTCCGACAAATGTTATAATTTCAAAATACCTGAATTAAGGGATTACATTTTCTAGAGACGTAAGTAAAAACGAACAATATTGATATCCTTGTAATGAAATGGATTCGTGAAATAATAAATCATCAAAAATGATGAAATAAAATGAGATTTAAAAATTTTTTTTTTTTAAATAACAATAGAATAATAAATTATTTTGTTTCTTGTTTTATTTTGCACCGAGACACTTATTGTT
The DNA here is from genome assembly GCA_016648135.1 of Agrypnia vestita. NCBI lineage: Eukaryota > Metazoa > Arthropoda > Insecta > Trichoptera > Phryganeidae > Agrypnia > Agrypnia vestita. The sequence continues at coordinate 122,539 of JADDOH010008928.1, read as the reverse complement.
TTATGTTGCTAAATGGTTTGTTGTTAGCACACAACTAAATATATGTGATTTATATTGCTATGCAGATATTTATATTATTGGTATACAGAAATTATTTAAGTATGATAATAATTCTGTGTTGAAAGGACAGTATCTTTTGATATTGACCAGATGAAAGGATTTCTTCACCGTATAATCTCGGATATGAACATATGAGAGTTACTTTTTGCATTCGATAATTAAAGCAACTTTAAATTGAAGAATTACAATAAGGTACCGCCTTGTATAATATGGCTTTTATATCATTTTTAAGAAAACCATATAAATTCTGTATTTTTGGATTATTTAGATACTGAATTCAATATGATTTGACCGACAGAAATCTAAGGAAGTGAAGTAAAATGACTTGTTCAAACCTGTTTATATTTCAGTTATTTGAGAAAAAAAACTACTTATCCATTTGTTTCGCTTATATTTTGCTTGAAATAAAAATAAATTTAAATTAATTTATCATATTGGCAATTCAAATTTAGTATGTTCCATTTGCGAGTCCACGTATCGTGCTAATGGCAGTTATGAGATTTAACGTGATTGCGACATTAAATGTGATTAATGTTTAATGATTGACAATTGGAAATTTAGGTTCAGAATATTTTGAGTTTGTTCAAATCTTTCAGAACAGTGCTGGATTTTTATGTCACAGAGACATTATTAATCAATTAATGTATATTATAGATATCACAGAGACGAAACTGTATTTATTATGGGAAAGTAGGTATAGAAGTCATTTTGGGTGTACATAGGACTAATGACCTATCTTTATGGTTGGCTCAAGTGATCACTTTACACAATGTAACATTCGCCCATTTCCACCCATGATAGAATATACCATGCTTATTCATTTTTTGGAAGTTGTATATATGTTCAAATTGCGTGGAAAGCTTTCACATATGAGTTGTAAGCGCCTTTCCATGCGGCCTGTACAAAGCCATTTTCATTCCCCTAAATCCCCACAGATGTCGCTAATGAGAAAATCTACAATTAAGCATGGTATAATATGAATAAGCATGGTATATTCTATCATGGGTGGAAATGGTGAATGTTACATTGTGTAAAGTGATCACTTAAGCCAACCATAAAGATAGGTCATAAGTCCTATGTACACCCAAATGACTTCTATACCTACTTTCCCATAATAAATACAGTTTCGTCTCTGTGATATCTATAATATGCATTAATTGGAAATTTAGGTTCTAGTGTACCAGAGATTGCTTATCGGCTCATCCCTATCATGTACAGATAAAACAAGTAGGAGAGGAATTCGTTGCCTTCAATTAATGCTGATATTATCTCGTTCTAAGAAGATACACATGTGCATTTTTAAGTGAAAGTTCCGCAAGAGCTCGCACATTCTTACACATTTGTAAAATAACAACTAGGATTAGAGTAATAACAATGTTGATTATGATTAATCTTTTATTTAATAGCACTGCAAGCTAGTATGAATCCAGTTTGGTTTACAATAACACAAATGTAATGTTAATTGATAAATGTTTTTAAAAAAAATTATAAAATAAATTTTAGGTTATTAAATTGATTTGAGTATCCAAATCATTATAACATTTAATTGCTATATATGTATTGTACAGCCGGGCTATTGTTTTTAATAATGGTATGTTTATATTATTATAACTTCTTGAATGCTGTGTAGTGTAATCTACAATAAACAAAACTACATGAACACTTATATGAACTAAATATATTTAAATTTTTTTTTAATAAAAACTCACTTTTTTATGAAGATGCAATTTAAGAACGTAGTTATATGATTCTAAACCAATTTCACCGTGTTAAAAATTTATGTAATGCGAACTTTCTATTTCATTCGTCTCATTTGTTTTAAGAAATTTTATTATGAAGAATAGAAAAACAGCGAAGGACGATGTGCAGCAGATGTTGACCATAGAATAAGTGTGGGATGGGTGAAATTTAGAACCGTAACAGGAATCTTGCGTGGCCCGAAAATACCTATAAAACTTGAAGGAAAGCTCTATCATACTATTGTTAGACCCGCGATAATGTATGGCTTCGGATGCTGGACTATGTACAACTCCTACAAGAGTAGCTTGTTGGTGTAGTGGTCACGAAGTTTGCCTAGTGATCGGATGGTCGGTTGTTCGAGCCCCATTCCAGGACACCAGCAAATTAGTCCTATTTCATAGCACAAGTATTTATTTCATTATCCCGCGTTCGCATCTCTATTTTTTTTTAAAACTCTAAAATATAGGATTTAAAGTTCACGCATTCGTGGTAGTCTGGGTGTCACGGACATAAACAATAATTTAGATCTAGAGGAACGACAGTTGAGGTGGTATGGGCTCGTTGTTCATTTCTCCAATAATAATTTCCACTGTAGATATTCGATCATATAAGTTTCCTTATGTAATTTGATCAAATAAGTAATAAGAATATTTGTAATATTGGGAACGGTATGCCGCTCCAGATTTTTTCATCTCCAGAAGGCCAGGTAGCGGAGAAGAAGATTCCCGTAATGAGCACAAAGCCTTCATACAAATTCAACAGGAGCTGGGGACTACGGATGCATGGGCACATAAGACGGAGATCATCAGCTCACATACGATGAAGCAGGCAATACCGATGGAGTTTCATTGACAGTCATCCAGAGGAGGATCAAAGAACTCCTGGATGAATCAATGCTCCAAAATCCTACAGAGAAATGGCCTGGATGAAAGCGATACCCAGAACCGAAGAAGAAACAGCCTGAGAACGAGAAGAGCCGACCACAACGGCATACTTAGGTAATGAGTTGGGACAGTGCGAGGATAAAGAAGAATCATAATCATAAACCAATGTAAATTATGATTTATTCCTCAAAAAATATTAAAACTAGCCACCCGTGTTCAAGAATTCTAAAAATATTTATATTTTTTCCGGTAGAACATGAATATTACATTAATAAAATTGTACTCAAAATTCGTATTCTACCACACTATTGATTCTTTGAGTAAGTTTAATTAGCCCATCACGCCGCTAGGTAAATCTTAAAAAAGCAGTTATGTCGCAATGTACACGTATATCGAGGGTAGAAAGCCAAAAGGGCGTTATTGATTATTTAGAACTTTACAGGAGAGCAAATAATAGTTCTGTCACTCTGATTTTGTCAATGTTTCTTTTATTATTAAACGATTTCCATGTGTGTTTTGGATTAACACATATAGAAATCGTTTAATAATAAAAGAAACATTGACAGAACTTTCATTTGCTCTCCTGTAAAGTTCAAAATAATCAATAACGCCCTTTTGGCTTTCTACCCTCGATATGTAGCAGGAAAATTCTATTATTCGCCCGTAAACAAACGACGTCGTTATTAATACGCTTTAAAAAACGCCGTAGGCCGAATTTAAATTGTCATCATTTTCAAATATGCTTCAAGACATTAATAACGTCGTTTGCAAATTGCCGCAGCATTTTATTTGAATTAGTACTACATTTACTAACCTAAACTAACCTGATACTATTAAGTCATCAACGGCAATTTGTATGACTGATTACGTTTACAAACTGAAGATGCGCGCCGCTGTTCGTATACTGGCAAATAATATTCTTGCGACATATATAAGATACTAGCTGTCCGTACCCGGTTATTAATTATATTTTTATTACTCACTGATTATCCAGAAGATTGCCCAGAAGAAGAGAACATTGTTCTCGAAACATGTAGATTTTAAATCTAATAATGTGGTGAAAACAAAGTGTTAAACAATTTATTTTATTATTTGTTTTAATCTACTTATATTCATTAATTACACCTACATGTTTTGGAAAAACCTTTCCATCGTCAGGGTGTTTTATAAATGTCAAAATATCAAAATGAATGGTGTCTTTTGTTTTTTGGTTTTCTAAATTATTTAAAAAATGATTATGATATTTTGACATTGTTTTTCCGAAACATATTGGTGTAATTAATAAATATAAGTAGATCAAAATAATTTTTTTTTTTTTTGAAAAGAAAGTGATTTGTCTTTTATTTTAATAATAATGTCACCACAAAATTCAAACCTTCATTCAGAACAATTATAGGTCGACCACAGTCAAAAGACTATTCCCTAGCTTTGTCCAGTAAGAAGAAAGCGGGGAAAGTTGCCCGGAAATCCCGTATTATGATATACCAAATAAATACATATTTTTTAGTTTAAAAAAGGTAACTTAATTACTAGAAAAACTTTTTTTATGTTCATTTTTTGCATCATAACAACACACATATTTTTTGCGCACATTATTTTGAATGCGGTCTAGCTATAATTAGTATCTTGTATCACTTGGTCCCCTCCTCTTTGTGAGTGGTATCGACATAAAGCACAGCGGTGATAAGAAAGAGGGTGGTAGGATGGAATATTCCTTGTCGATCAATTTCAGGAATTTACGGAATTTAATTGTGTATGAAAGATACATTGCTACAAGCGGAGGGTTAAGAGAACTGGACCCGTTTCATCAAGGATGCAACATTTGGATATTCCGAAGACTGTTGCAGACAGTTTGAGAAGGAATAACTAATTGACCACTCTCGTCTACAGTCGCTTGTCGTATTGACCTATGTGTACACTTCGTGGGTCCACAAATCTATTGGTATTTGAACAAGCTAATTTATTGTCTGCAATCACGGACAAGCTGAGCTAAAACTGTACAAAATTACGAAAAATAAAAAATGTCAACAATATAAATGCATAAGTAGTAGGTACGAAAGAAAAAATGAAAGAATACTGACAATAAATAATAGATTAAGAATGTAGGCTAACTGTAAAATAGAAGCAAAATAGATTTGCCTTTTTTGTCTGTGTATAGTTTTCGAGTTTGAAATATATCAATAGAGCTATATTGATTGACTAGGAGGTGCAATCCATGTATAGGCGAATTGATAATATAATTAGTGCTCTGGGTACTTATCATGTAATCATGTATAATCAGGAGAGTCCATTGTACCGTTAATATTTTTTTACAGAAAAATTATATCGCAATTTCTCTTTATTTTATTCCAAACATCCTAAACATTTCTTCCTTTCTGAATATGTATTCATACATATAAAATCACTATCGGCCGTATTCTGAACTTTTCTGTATCTTGACAGTTATGTGTAACATTGTAATGCCATCAGTTTTGACGTTTTAAGTTTGACAGGTTTGAAAATAATGAATTCATTCAATCAGAAAGCTCCAAAACGTAAAAAAAAACGTTAAGTTAATCACAATTATGAATGATGAGCTTTCCAATTGATTGAATTCATTAATTTTAAACCTGTCAAACTTAAAACGTAAAAACTCTTACTCTGTTTAAGCTCAATCTATAAAATCAATTTTTTTTCTCTTGATTATGTATGTTTTAGCCTTTAATTTTTATCTCTATGTTTGCTGTGTTCACATTTGAGTGATGAGAAGCATTTGAACTTATTGTATTATATTATTATTATCTATATCATGTTATGTGTTTTTCATTGTTTGTGAACCTTTCAATAATAAAATGGAATAAAAAAATTGATGACATTACAATGTTATACAATAACTGTCAAGATACAGATAGGTATAGCAATATTGCTTAGTTTAGAATACGGCTATTCTTTTGTCTTTCTGTGTATCAAAATTGATTCATTTTAGTATAGTGAAGATCTTTGCAATGCGGATACGTTATTTTTTTTTGTTCTGAAAGTGAAATTTAAAAAAATGAACCCATAAAAAACAACTTTTTATTATCCTCCTTTTTTAATTTGTATTGTTTACAATTTTATATTCTATCAAAATATTCCTCTTGATTAGGTTCACGTGGAAAATCTATTCCATGTATATTATTATCCTTAAAACTTATAGAATATTGAAAACGGGTGGCACGGCGTCGGCGAAACCGTCTGACCGGACCCATGGCTCAAGTCAGACTAGTTGAAACAGCGCCTTCTCCACGCGTCGGGCTCCTTTCTCATTTGTATGGTTTCCAATTTGAAAAAACTGTTTAAATTTCGAAAATTCCAAAATTATACTATAATTAAAAAAATTTAAACGAACATTTTTTAGATCATTTTTATCGTCGCCACGAGTCTGCCTGGAATGTTTCAGATCTATTGGATCACGGAAAAAGTGTTAAAAATCGATCCAAAGTTTTTTCGGCAGACAAGCAGACGGTAAGATTTAAAAGAAAGGGAGTAAAAAAGTGAACAATGAAGTAAAATATTGTATCATCGTAATACTGCTTTTCTGTTGATAGGAAGTGTGTATAGTCAGTATATTGAAATTATCTGTAGGCAAATATTAGGTCCTTACATATGAAATTGGCGTTTAGTATGGGAGGAACATAAAGCCGATTTTTTTTTATTATAATATATTTATTTAATCAAAGTATGTACCATTGCTATCTATGCACTTTTGCCATCTCATAGGTAGTTCGTGGATCCCTTTACTAAAAAAACCATTCGGACGGGAATCAATAAAATCTTTGAAGGCGGTTTGGACTGTCCCATCGGAGTTGAATTTTTTCCTTTGCAAGAAGTTATCCAAATTTCGAAAAAAATGGTAATCTGTTGGGGCAAGGTCCGGAGAGTACGGTGGATGTCTTAGACATTCCAATTGAAGCTCCTCTAATTTGGTAGCCGTCTGTTGTGCAGTGTGTGGTCTAGCGTTATCATGAAGCAGCAGTGGCCTAGAGCGATTAACCAGCCTCGGTTGTTTAGCAGCTAGCTTTTCCATCATGGTTTGCAGTTGCTGACAATAGACATCTGCCGTAATCGTCTGGCCAGATTTAAGAAAGCTGTAGTGAACGACACCAGCACTAGTCCACCAAACGCTCACAAGTAACTTTTTTGGAGTCAATTTTCGCTTGGGGCATGGTTTGGCTGGTTCGGCAGGGTTCAGCAATTGCGATGAGCGCTTCCGATTATCGTACAGGATCCACTTTTCATCACAGGTAATGATTCGATTTAAAATCCCTTCATTATTGTGCCGGTTGAGTAATGCAACGCAGCAGTCAACGCGCGTTTGTTGATTTGCTTCACTCAATTCGTGAGGTACCCACCTTTCAAGCTTTTTCACCTTACCAATTTGCTTCAAGTGGATTAAAACAGTTTTATCACTAACACCGCAGCCTGCAGCTAACTCGGATGTGGTTTGCGATGGATCCGCTTCCACAATAGCCTTCAATTCTTCATTATCAACTTTGGTCTCCGGCCGTCCACGGGGCTTGTTCTGCAGGTCGAAATTTCCAGAACGAAAACGTTGGAACCAAAAACGCACTGTGTTTTCTTTTGCGGCACCGTCGCCATACACATCATTAATCCTTCGAGCCGTTTCTGCAGCACTGGTGCCACGGTGGAACTCGTACTCGTAAATAACGCGATATTTCAAGTTTTTCATTTTGTAAACTGAGTGACGCAAAGAAAAAAACAATTGAGGAAAAAACAAATGAATTATAATTTTAAAAACACAAATACATGAGTAAATAGCTGTATAAATTTGGATTTGGAATTCCTAACCAAAGAGAAGATATTTGAGATCAAATTTGCCAGTACGGCAAAACGCCAATTTCATATGTAAGGACCTAATATTTAACATTTTGATAAAATACTTTTATGTTTCCAGCGATGCGTAAACCTTTTCGTTGATATGAGCGCGTATTCAAGTTTTTGCTTGAAAATATATCACTTTGTCTCTAATTTCAGACATTTTTTTCATTTTTCCAGAGCAACTTCCATTATTTGTTCATTTTTTACGCCATTTTCAGGGCGGGTTTTCAACACTCGCATTCTATATAATAATAAAAAAATTTTTTCACATCATGAAGATAACTTGCAAATAGGTATCTAAGGCTATATCAAAAGGGAAGACATTGTTTAAATTGCGTTGGTTCAGAATAAGTCGCATTCAGCGAGTTTTCAGTACATTTTCATTACTGAAAGAGTGTTCTAAGGCTTATGGAAACATTAATGTCATTTGGCCACTTCAGGTCTCCTACACTATCAGAAGGTAAGTAAAAGCAGGTGTTAAGAACGATAAACATTATAGTCGTAAAAATATACCAACATGATATTATTTGTATTTATTTTAGAAAATGATAAGTATGCTATTTTAAAATTACCTATGTACACTTTATAAATTCAATATCTGTCTGTTCTCTACACAAATCTACACCGTTTGACCGATCTGACCCATACCTGCATAATTATTCCTGTTCTATTGGAACGAAATTCCTTAACGAGGCTTGTGGTAGGAGTTCCCTGATAGAAATCATCACGTAAGGAAAAAAACGTCATGCACCCCTCCATGCTTTATCTCTCTCTCTCTCTCTCTCTCTCTCTCTCTCTCTCTCTCTCTCTCTCTCTCTCTCTCTCTCTATCTCTCTCTCTAACCTCAATACTGAACGCGTGGAAACATTCTTAAATTTTATTTGTATTTATTTTATTTTATTTGTCTTAAGTGAGTTACTCTCATTATTGCAAGTTTGTAAAGAAAATTCGAGATATGGAAACTGCAACAAGTACCTATGTGTAATAAAAACGTAGAAAAGTAACTTCATAAAACTGTATATTTTGATACATGTATTTTTTTCTGTTCATATACATTTAATGTGATTCGAATGTTTACTATTTACATTGCATACATTACGGAGAGACAATAGTGAAATCATATTCTCAGCATCAAAAAGAGTGTCGAAAGAGAAAAAAAATTCAAAACAACTTCAACGTAACATTTCCTCACGTTACGAAAATATACAAATATAAACAATCTATATTTCCATATGGAATTACATTCGGAATTAAAGAAAAGGTGTCCTGACGGGGGTCCACTAATCACACACGTATTTCTTTTAACATTGTAAAGGATTAAAGGAGAGACCTAACCAAATAAAGAACACCATCACAGACAACCGAAACGTACGGACGCGGACTATCGTTAATTTCTTGGTTCCCAGTTTGGTTCCATGACGTTTGACTTCCATAAAAAATATTATAAGCTACCGAATTACGAAACAATCATGAAAAAGTCAAAATAAATACTCTTTAAAAGTATAAGGTCTTAGTAAATAAGTCGTGCTTTATTAAGAAAACACGTTTTTACTTGAAGAGACTTGGATTGCAATCAAATTTTTTATAAGTTAAATTTTTTTTTTGTAAAACAAGTTTTGTTTACAAGGGTATTTAATTATTTAATAATAAATACTTTAACTGCATCATAAATGTACACACTTCCGCTGTGTTGCAATCCCTCGTCTAAAGAATGAGTTATTTTTATCAAACATAATTATTATCTCTATATAATTGTATACTTTGTGAACACCATCCGTTTTTTGATTTCGGCATTCGCCACTAGGTGCGCCCCGATTGCGGATAAAAGGTTTGAAATAAAAGCTTAAAAAATGAAGGTGAAATATAAATATATATTCACAAAGCCAGTTTAATAATTTTGATTAAAAAAATGTAATATGTACTTCCCCAGTGGACCGCACTCCCCTGCGTAATAGGGGATGGATTTTTACGCTATACTGAGGGTTTAAAAATACGTTACATGAAAATCATCTTCTTTTTATCGCGCTATATCCGTTCAATGGATATTCAAAGCATCTTTTTTTTACTGCGACACGGGATAGCTCTGTCTTAGATTTTTCTTCTTTTTCTTTTTGAGCCCTATCCATTCAACTATCATCTCGGCTATCATGTCGGCTATGAGAACTTTGTTTACTGTGGCCCGGAACAGCTCTACAGTAGGTACACCGGCCTAACTACTGTCTCAGGTTTATCAGTCGTTAGGTTTTTCTTCTTCCAGGGCCCTGACTTTCATCAATCATTCTCTGCATCATGAGATGCAAGATCTCGTACTTCTCTGGATGTCTCATCACATGTCCGAGATATTGAAGTTTTTTTGTTTTAATAACCTATTTTTCTTTATTCATCCAAATCGTAACATGTTGAGTATTCATTTGTAGATCCACATTTCGAATCCTTCAAGTTGCCTATTACATTTTTTGGTAAGAGTCCGTGCTTTCATTCCAAAACATAATATTGAGAACACGTACCATCTGACCATTCGCATTCGATTGTAATCGAAGATTGAGATCATGACTGCAGAACATCTTTTTCATACGGGTAAAGGTCCCACAATTTCAAAGATCCCATCTTTCATTCATAGTGCAGCTCAAGCATGCAATACATTATACCTTCTCTTATTTCGTTCTAGTAATATAAATATACTTACTAATATAAATAGCTTAGTTATATTTGCTGATCTAGTGCTAGTGAGCATGTATTGTCACATGAAAATAACGGTTAACAAATGATATATTTAGCTTTTTATCAATACTGATTTACTCTAAAGATTACAATGATTTCTGTTTTTATAATTGATGGCTAAAATACATAAATAATAAATAGTATTAAAATGATAGATCATTGCGTAAAATTCTTTAAAATACATTAAATAAAAAGTTACCCATAAAAAACAAGTTTTTATTATACTCCTTTTCTCATTTATTAGTGGAAAACTGGTTTGGCGCTTAACCTACGCGTTGGGCTTCGGTCGGGCGACGCTACGAATGGGAGTAATAAAAAATTTCCATAAATTCAAAATTATACTATAATCAGGTTTAGTGTCTCTACCAGATGCGTCGCAGTAACAACTGAGTAAGTTGTATGAAAAAACCATTGAAAATTTGAAAAATCCATTTTTTTTAACGAAAATTTGATAGATCTTTTTGATCGTCGCCACGAGTCTGCTTGCAAAGTTTCAGCTCAATTGGATAACGAGAAAAGGGTTAAAAATCGATCCAATTATTTTTCGTGAGACAAGCAACCAGACGCCACGAGTTAAAAGAAAGGTAGTAATAACCCATAAAAACCAAGTTTTTATTACACTCCCTTTCTTTGTAAATTAAGTTTACCATCATGTAATTTAATAATTGATTGACTGAAAATGATACATGTCTAGACAAATATCTATGTCAAAAATTACTAAAAATATCTCTTAATTATTTGATATCTTCCCAAAAACCGAAGTAGGCTGTCATTTGTGAACCAATTGTTGTGAAGTACCTATTATATCTACCGACGGAGTAATTCAAATTTTAAATATTCCGCGACGTTATCGGATCGCCGGCGCTATTGGTAGTAATCAAACTTTTGTAATGATTCCAATTTGAAAAAACCATTAAAATTTCTGAAAATCCAAAATTATACTTTAATTTTTTTTTTTTTAAACGAAAATTTGATAGATCTTCTTGATCGTCGCCACGAGTCAGCTCGATTGGATATCGGGAAAAATCATTTAAAATTTAATTAAAATTTTTATTTAGTTAAAAATCGATCCAGAGTTTTTTCGTCAAGGAAACAAGCAGACGCCACGAGTTAAAAGAAAGGAAGAAAAAGCATTATAATCTCTAAGATTCATTTGGCACGATAGTTAACTTGAGTATAAGTAGGTAAGATGATAGAATACTTGTTTAGTATCTAGATAAAAGATGTTCGGATCGATACCAGGCAACTGCAGAGTTTTTATTTTGGAGGCTTTTGGTACCGGAAAGGTGAATATAAAACAAAATAAGTTTGGGAGTAAATAAATATATTAAGAAATTTTGTAATAAATCTTAAAGCTAATAAGATACCAGTGGTTTGTAGTATGCATACACTTAGGTTGGGTTAGATTAAGTTTCATTCGCATATAAATATTTTCATTTTGCATATATAAATTGTTCAAAAACGTACATTTTTCTTTTACATTCAACTTTCTGTTCAAATTATCATAAAATATTTTATATAAACAGAAACCGATTAAATTTATATTCAAGAACACATTCATATTTGCCAAGTTGTAATTTTTCAGAGCAAAGTTTTGTGATGTTTTTAAAATCAAATTAATTAATCAATTAATTACATTTACTGAATTAATTAATTTGGTTTTAAAAATATTGAATTTATACTATTTATTGAAATTAAATAACTCTAATAGAATAAAAGTAATAATTAATTAAAATAATTCCACTCTACAAATTGACCGTTGCAATACACAACATTCAGTTTGTCAGCAAATATGAAGTTAGTAACAGTGTCATTTCTGTAAGACCTTCGAAAAAATAGCTATAGAATGAAAAATTTACTTGTCAACTACATAAAACTTGATGAAGTAAAGACAATGGAAATATACTACTGTTTTAGTAGAAAAATATTCACTTCAGTACGACTTTCTAACATATTCAAGAAATAAATTTGATGCACACAAACAAGTAAAATAGAATAATCATTGATATGAAGTTGTTTATTTATTTGGAAATATTAACAGATGTAAAAAAATGATATATATAAATAAGTGAGTGTAAATAGTTAAATGAGTGTAAATGCTGGATGCATATTCGGGGTGCAGTCGGATAAGAGTTTGGTACAGGTGCATGTAAGTTTTAGAATTTTTGAAATTTCTGGTGAAACGGAGTATAAATCCTGTCGTGTTTTGCGCTTTACTAATTATGTTTTCTATGTGAATATTGAAGCGAAGTTGGGTATCAAATGTAACACCTAGGTCTTTTATTGTGTCAACCGAATGGAGCTCATTACCACCGATATGGTACTGGTGAACAAATTTATGAAGACTTTTTTGTAAAACTGATTGTTTTGCATTTGGTGTAGCCTAGAAATAGTTTATTTATGACACAATAATCATAGAATCTGTTTAAGTCGCTTTGGAGGTTGTCGCAATCAACGAAACTGGAAATTTTTGAGTATAGTTTCAAGTCATCAGCGAAGAGTAAGAATGAAGCAAATTGAAAGCACTTAGAAACGTCATTGATGAATAACGTAAAAAGGAAAGGTCCGAGGATTGATCCCTGCGGGACACCAGAAGTTATTTGGATCCACTTTGAACCATAACTATTGGTGGTGACACATTGTTGTCTAATGGATATGTAAAAAAATCCTTCTATACAAAACCCTCATCCACCCAGTCCTAACATACGCCAGCCCCATCTGGGCCACGGCAAAACACACAAAAAAAATTAGTTGTATTCCAAAACAAAATACTCAGATACATCCTCCAAGCCCCGTGATTTGTGAGGAACACAATCATCCACCGGGACTCAAACACACCGCACCTAAACGAATATATCCTAGAATTAGCCAAGAAGTTTTACACAAAACTATCAACAATTCATAACCCCACCATCTCTTTCTTCGGCCTCAATGATCCGGAAGCTGACCCTGAACGCATCCTCCCTATATCCCTTCAATATCCCCCCCTCCGGCCCCCTAAAGATTGGGTGAAAAGAGGCCTCAGGCCTCAAAAAAAAAAAAAAAATTGACAGTGCTGAACCCCATTCTTCGGGGACCCAAACCCAATCCCGTGATACTACAGACAAAGGAGACAAGGGGGCTTCGCCCCTAACACTCTGTGTTCATTCATAGGAACATAACGTAACAGAAAATGGCCCTTTTCAGGGCCACCAAATATTTTTATTTTATTTTTAATTTATCTTCATATAACAGTAAACCAAACATAAAATGCATTAAAATTACAAATTTTATATGAAATATCCGCTCTATCTTCATTTATATGAAGGGCGTTCTTGATATGTTCCTGTTTGAAACATGAATTCTAGAGTGGTTATATTTAAATTAAAAAAATATTCATGTCGCATTCGTTTCTGCAAAAACAAAGTTAATGATTTATTCGACGCACAAAAATTAATTTTGAAAAAAAATTAACTCAAAAGTTTGACAAATGAACACAACATGGCTGAATGACCTACAAAAGAAAAAACATTATTAAGGAATATTTATATTTCACCAAACAAAATATTTTGATCGTTATACCTGGCAGAACAAATCATGTTTGACACGGTCCGTAGATTAACAATTTGAAAAGCAAAAAAGGTATTAGATTTAATCAAAGGGATTGAAATCGTCGTCGTGTAAATGAAATATTGATTCATAAAAAATATACCTGTAACATTGGAATGAATAAATATAGATCGTTTCGCTTTTATCAAGTGAAGTGTTATGGATATAGATGTAAATCTGCACTTATTTATTAATAGCGCTCTACGCAAAAATTTGCCTGCAAAACCTCCAAATATTTCTTTTTAATTCAGGCAGGGGGTAGATAGGATGTCTGATAGAGTGGGGGGGAAACGACTAAACATGTTTGGAAATGCTTGTTTCAGCTCTGTATGATGATTATATTTTAACACAACCGACTGTGTAGGGGGGGGGGAGGGGGGGATGTCGCCTATAAAAAATAAGTATGCAAAATTTGGTTCAGATCTGTCAAACGGTATAAATTTGTATAGAAAATATATGAGGGGAGGGGGTAGGGTAAAGAAGACGGGAATAAATGTTGCCTTTGTTTTCCACTGGGTCCTAAAGAACAAGAATACAAAATTTGGATCAGATCTGTCAAACGGTACAAATTTGTTTTAAAAATATGTCGGGGGTGATGGGGTAAGGGGAAGTGAGAAAAATATAGTATATGTTTATTTTTCCTTATCCTATTTGGTTGGGTTCCCTGCACCGCATAGAAGGTTCCAACTTTTTCTATACGTATATTATTCCGCACATTTTATGATATACAACCAGATAACAAAGACAGAAGTTCTCCCGATTCCTTTGTAAATGGATTACGTTGTTGAAGCCATGAAGTAAACTTTTGTATATCTAACTGGTCTCGCTTCTTCCTTGAATCCCTAACATCTACATGTTGTTCATTGAATGTTATGGAACTTCCCAAAAAGTCTTCTAAGGCTTCATGCACCTTTATAAAACAAGGGGTTCCATGTATCCATTTTTAAAGTATACTTTCTGTGATGTCTCTACCATGCATCAAACCTCCGACAGATTTCATTAGGCGCATAAGGCATTGCTCGATACTCATATTGACCAAAATTTGCCACTACGTCTCACTGTAAATAATTCTTTTGTAGTAAGCAGTTCTTTCTGTCATTTAGAGTTGATTTCATCATTTTTTGTACATATAAATGGGCTGATTTCGCATAAGGTAAGTGCTTGTAAGTGTATTCAGACCATACACTATAGCCCACAAACTTTCAAGTCCACTTTCTTCCATGATATCCTACAGAGCTCATAAATGAAATAAGGAGGTAAAAACCCCCTACCCTTACAATTATCTTAGCGATTTCGCTATCAATTTCTGCAGAAGCTACAATCTCGGACGCTTTCAAAAACAAGGGTTAGTCGAAAATGACCCATGCATAACTAGTGAGTTAAGATTACGTTTCTCTAAACAAAAAAATTAAAAAACCAAATAATTCATGGAATCACGAATAAAATAGTAAGTCTAGAAAAAATGTCAAGCTTGTTTTATTTGGCTGATATTATAAGGATTAAAACTTGACCTCGTTTTAGAGATTTGAATAAGGGATAACGAAAATGTGAGCGGTAACTCAAAAACCAGAATTTTTGTTAATGAAAATTTTAACTAAATTTTAATTAATGAATTCTCATGAAAATAATTTAAAATAATGATGTTACGGAATAAAAAGGTAAAAAAATGATTTTTTGCTTAAATAATAACAGAATATGGGCCATAACTAAAAAGGTTGAAATTTTTTGTTAATGACAATTTCAAGTATTTTAATGAATTCTCTTGAAAATATTATGTTTACCGAAAAATGTTAAATAATCTTTTTTTAAAAAATAGATGTTAAGGAATAAAAAGGTAAAAAAAAAATAATTTCGCTTAAATAAAAAGAGAATATGGGCCTTAACTAAAAAGCTTGAAATTTTTTGGTAATGACAATTTTAAGTATTTTAGTGAATTCTCATGAAAATATTATGTTTATCGAAAAATGTTAAAAAACCATTTTTAAAGAATAGATGTTAAGGAATACAAAAGTAAAATAAATATGAAATTTGCTTTAATAATAACAGAATATGGGCCATATTTAAAAAGCTTGAAATGTTATTTTAATGAAAATTTTAAGTATTTTAGTGAATTCTTACGAAAGTATTATGTGTACAAAAAAATGTTATGACATTTTTTTTAAAGATTAGTTGTTAATAAATAAATCGGTAAATAAAATATTAATTTTGCTTAAATAATGAGGGAGATATAAGTGATAATAAAAAGTCTTGAAAAATGGATGTTTAAGGGGGGTGGGGGAGGGAGCACAAGGGGGAGGGGCGGGGACTTTTGAGGAAATACTCCTCTAATTAGGTTCTAATAACTGGCAAAAATTCAGCTTGTCTCTAATTTGTTCCGACAAAAAACCTTCATTGCCTGGGCTATATAGAAGAGTTGCAGACAGAAATCAAGATCTAGAGCAATTGTGCTCAGAAGTGAACCAGTCTATTGGGTTTTTCAAGGATTTTAGGTTCGAATGCAAAATGCCATAAGCGGATCAGTGGTGATGTCATCCCATGAAGTTTCACCACTAAATATGTTCGTTATCTTGTCGTTTTCTGAATCAAACATCTTACATTTTTTGAAAATTTCAAAAGGTTTTTGTACATCTGATTCATCTTTTAAGTTACTTTTGCTTCTTTCAAGGCACTTACTTATTTACTACAAAAAAATGAGATATTATAAAATAAATGACAAATGATACAACGTGGCTCTTTTTATACATTTCAAGATATTTAAAAGCCTTTGAAAATATGCATTATTATATTATTTACTATTTTGTTGAGTACCTACCTATGTTAAATTAAAACAAAATTATTTAATAATAACAATCGCTAATATTTTTCTCTATTTAACGAAATGGCAATCCTAAGTTAGCAGCAGATTCTTCTC
The DNA here is from genome assembly GCA_016648135.1 of Agrypnia vestita. Classification (NCBI taxonomy): domain Eukaryota; kingdom Metazoa; phylum Arthropoda; class Insecta; order Trichoptera; family Phryganeidae; genus Agrypnia; species Agrypnia vestita. Next base: position 105,778 of record JADDOH010008928.1, on the reverse strand, counting down.
ACTATCCAGGCGGCAACTTAGTTTAAAGGCGATCCTTAAAAATTCATTTTGAAAAGATTCGATTCGATAAATTGCATTTCGATACAGTAGCAGGAATTCAATATGTGAAGTCAACGTGCGAAAATGCCAGTGACATCAGTGGCACGACTGAATAGCAACACAATATATTTTTAGGGTGAAAACAAGTCAGCTACGTGTTTTAAATAGAGTTTCAATAAAGTATCTTCAAGTTTTCTGTTTCCAACCCACACATTTGCTTAGACAGAATCGCAAAATTAGACCGAGCGTTGAAACTGATGCACCAGCGATCTCGAGCGGTTTCTGTCCTGGTAATTTGTATGAGTCCTCCTACTTTATGCTCTAGGTTCACGTATTCCAGGGCCTGGTCCGGTGATTTTTCATTAAATGTTCTTTTTGTTTGCAAAGTTGTCCTTTAAAAATTCTTCATGTAACAGTTTCAGATAAAGATTTAGTGCCATGAAGGTAAATATATCCCCATCGAGCATAATTCATGTGACCGTAGATGAATAAAAAAGAAAAAAAGATAACAGCATTTGTGTAACTATTTCAACATGTAATTGTCAATCTCCCTATATCTGCCATTACAGTATTAATGGCTAACAGTGAAGATGATCTGCAGTGCCTGGTTTCCAGGATGTCCGATGTATGCATGCAGAGTGATCTTACGATGAATGTCAGCAAATCGAAAGTGATGGTAATCGAGAGAGACGAAAGAGTGACTAAGTGTGATGTAATTGTAAACAATGAATGCTTTGAACAAGTGAACGAGTTTGTGTATTTGGGAAGTATGTTTAGTAGAGACAGCAAGGCTGAGAATGATATCGAAAGGAGAGTGACCGCGGGAAACAAAGTAAATGGTGCTCTAAATGCAATTATGGCCAATAAGAATCTGTCAAAGGAAGCAAGACTAGCGGTACATAATGGCATTCTAGTGCCAACCTTAATGTATGGAAGTGAAGCCTGGAATTGACAAAAGAGGAATGAAAGTAGACAGAATGCGGTAGAAATTAAACAAAGACGCTTGTGTGGAAAATCTTTGGTCGATAGAGTAAGGAATGAAAAAATTAGACATGAATGCAATGCTGGCTGTAGTGTGGTAGATAGAATAAAGAAAGGAGTGCTGAGATGGTTTGGTCATGTGATAATGAACGAGGAAAGGATGGTTAAGAAAATATATGAGGCGAGTATTGAAGGCAACAGGAATAGAGGGCGTCCGCAAAGATCTGGCATGAACAGATACACAGATACACAGAGAACAGAGACACAGAACAGAACAACAAGTGTTTGATAATGAAGTAGAACTTGTATGAGAAGATGTATGAATGTGGCCGAAGAAAAAGTGGTGTGCCAGGATAGAAGAGTGTGGCGTTCAATCCTTTCTGCCTACCCCTACGGGGAAACGGCGTGATGGCTAGTTCTATCTCTGCCCGAAAAAATTTAAGTAATAGACAAGCCAAATCGATGTAAGTTCTCCAGTATATTTACGTGGAGTTCGATTTGTTTTGTTCATCACAGTCATGTAACAATTCGAAAATGATATCTGTTTTGGATTCAATCAATTGTCACGTCGCGCGTCATTAAAACTACCGATATCGCTTGGCAGTTATCAGTGAGTGATTTCATAAGCTCAAGAAGTTCATTTAGTCGAGCAGAGGTATTTTCTGTTTTTTCCTTAAATTCGTTATATCCCGAATGTTAATAATCGAATATTAGACCTCATTTTTTCTAACTTTGACTCCGTTAAAGTCCTTAAATCAATGGAATGTTTTCAACCTTTGGATGTACTCCACCCACCTCTAGAATTTGAAATTCATAATGTGACCATTGGCAACTTACGATACCCTATATCAGGTTTCGATTTTCATAATACGGACTACACCAAGGTATCTGCATATCTCCATGAACAAAGCTGGTCATTTCTTAAAGATCACACATCTATCGACTCAAAGGTTGATAGATTTAACTCAATAATTACCAATGCAATTACATCCTATGTTCCTAAATCTACAAACAATAATGCTAATAATTATCCTAAATGGTATACAAGGGAATTGATTACATTAGTTTGTAAGAAAAAGCTTGCACATAAATGTTTTAAAGAGTCCAAATCTATAAACAGCTATGCACTTTTTCATGATCTTAGAAAAAATTGCAAAACTTTATCTAAGAAATGTTACTATGAGTACATCGCCAAAACTGAAAGCAATATAAAATCTAATATTAAGAGTTTTTGGAAATATGTTAATTCTAAAAAACAAAATAGTTCTAATCTACCAAACACTATGCACTTTCGCAATGAATCCAGCGACAACATCAACGGCATTGTTAATTTATTTGCAAAATCATTCATGAATGTATATTCAGCTACTGATAATAGCATTCCTGACTCTGAACTCATTGATAGTCTTAACATTTCATCAGTTCGCATCAACCTTGATCAAGTCGTAAAGAAAAATAAAATTGTTAGATGTATACAAATCTCCCGGCCCTGACAACATTCCACCTATACTATTAAAACAATGTGTATCCTCAATATCCTATCCACTAGTAGAATTATTTAATCAATCTCTGGAATTGGGCACTTTCCCCGAAGCCTGGAAATTAAGTTATCTTATTCCAGTATTTAAAAAGGGTAATAAGAGTGATGTCTCCAATTATCGTCCTATATGTATTTTATCCACCATACCTAAACTGTTTGAAAGTGTTGTTCTAGAAAATATTTCGAACGATATAAGTAAAATAATTGTTCCTAATCAACATGGTTTTACACCTGGCAAATCTACTTTAACGAATCTTTTATTATATCAAAGTTACATTACTAATGCTTTATCGCAGAAACTAAAAGCATTTGATAAGGTGGATCACAACATATTGTTATTCAAACTTAATAAAATAGGTATAAGGGGAAAATTTTTAAATTGGATAAAATCATATATTTGTAATAGAGAACTATTTGTAAAAATAAATTCTTTCTCTTCCTTTAAGTTTAGAGCAACCAGCGGTGTCCCACAAGGTTCTCATCTAGGACCTATCTTGTTTTTATTATTTATTAATGACATTATTACTGTTTTTCATGATGTGAACATTTTAATTTTTGCTGATGACATGAAAGTGTTTAAAGTGATACGAAATATTCAAGATTGCCAAAAGATCCAACTTAATTTGGCCAATCTGAATTACTGGTGCAGTACTAATAAACTTATTCTAAATATTGACAAATGCCAAATTATACGCTTTCATACAGTTAAAAATCCTATCATTTTTAACTACTCGATTAATGCCACTCCCTTGAAAACCGTTACTGAAATTAATGATCTTGGCATTTTATTTGACGAGGAATTATCATTCGTAAACCATATCAATAATATAGCAAACAAGGCTGTGAAAACACTTGGCTTTGTTCTGCGCTCTTGTAATTCCTTCACAAATATTCAAACGGTCAAACTCCTTTATTGTTCTCTTGTTAGAAGTCAAATCGAATACAACTCATCTATCTGGTGTCCCTATTACAATACTCATGTTCATACAATAGAAAGAATTCAACATAAATTTTTACGCTACATAAATTTCCGTCTCCATATCCCAATAGAAAATCTTAACTATACAAACTTATTATATTTTACCGGTTTATTGCCACTATCGGACAGGAGAGTTTTATCCGATCTGATTTTATTATATAAAATTGTAAACTCGCATTACCACAGCCCTGAAATTTTGTCCTTAATAATGTTCCATGTACCCAGTCGAACTACTCGAGTGCCGACGCCTTTTTACTGTGACAATACTAGAACAAATGCTCACTACAACTCGCTAGTACGCTAGTACACAGGTTAGGTAACAATTATACAAACATAGCGGACGTGTTTGGTTCTGGCCTGTCACAGTATAGGGGCGCGATACTGAGAGCGCTTCATTCCGCCATAATGTAAATTATATACACTTTCTTTTTTTTGTTTTTCTCTCTGTTTATATTATTTTTGCAAATAACTGTTATATACCTACATATGTAAAAGCCTATTTAGGCGTAAATGAATGAATAAATAAATAAATACTTTGGGAATCAAAACACGCCACAAAACATCAAGAGTAATTTTTAGAGCACAAATACTACGAGTATAATGTTTAGCCTCAAAAATATTTAATGCTTTGTTTTGTTTTGCGGGAATTCGATTTCAAATTTTATTATCGTACAGCGAACCGCACTAATACTAATAAAAAGTATTCATCATTACAATAATAATTTTATCAATAATCGTCCAAAGTAACTTAAAATGATGTTATATATTGTTACGGGATTGTGGTTGTGGGAGGCAAATGAAAAACTTGAAATTAATTATCGATTTATCAGTTAAATTAAATCACTGAAAACGAATTTAATCGGAGTACCGTTCATTAATTCACACTAATTTCGTAATTCGCACTACTTGTCACTCCCGAATATTTCACAAATACGTAGGTACAGTGCATTCAGATCTTTAATAGTAAGTTTTAATGTGTGAGTGCCTATACGCGAAGTAAATATACACGCACACTTTGTGGTAGCTAACGCGGGGGTTGGTGGGACCATAGTGGGGTGCACTCATACACGTGTCAGTGTATTTGCGACCGCGGAGGAAATAGCACGCTTATTTTGGGTAGCAAACTATAGGGTGGTTTGCATATTTTTTAATGATTAGTTTTTACAATTTTTTATTTATTAAAGATAACAGTGCACCCTCCTACAACTTGATTCCTACGTTACTTTATTCTTCTCATGCTTCATTTTTTGCTTTATTTTGATACAAGTTACTGTAATGATAGTTCAACTTTTTGCAAAAAATAAGTCAGAAATATTGAAAAAAAAAAACAAAATTTGATATTGCATATTTCCATAACTATTGATTAGATCGTAGTCGCTTGAATACTTTCGACTCATCGTCAAGGCAGGAATCCACTTGTAAAGTTTTTGCCTCATAAATAGACACATAATTATTATTAAAAAAATAAAGATTTATTAAAAAATATTTCTTTGTAAACACATGTTACTCATACATAAAGCATCTCGATCAAAGATTTGAACAGACTGTAGGTACTTTTTTATTTCACTTTAATTCTTGTCTATTATTTGTTTGTATGGTATCTCGCGTTTTTTTTTGGCTATACATAAAATATATTAATTTTAGGTGAAGTTTTACTATGCCTGTCTCGCCAGAAAACTCTGTGTTGAGACAGGCAAAGTTAAAATTAGTTAAGAAAAAGATCAATCATCATCTAAATTCTACCGCAAATGATTGTTTTAACATTGAATCATAATAAATGACAAAATTTTAATGTCAAACGTCTCAGTTTGAGTTACAATGTTGCTGCAGCATAGAGTAAACTCGTTATAACTTTAAACTTTTATCAAACACAACTACGCGGATGATCGTTCGATCAACTTGCTTTGCCGATTTGACGCGACGGAAAAGACACGGCGGATCATCCGCGCAGTGTGCGCCGGCCTTAGTGCACGTTCAGACACGCGGGAATCGCGTGGGAACCGCGCGGGAGTCACGTGGGAACCGCGCGTTACGTCTGAACGATTACATAAATACCTACATAAATTAGACCCGAAGCGGATTCCATAGAGCGATAAAATTAAATATTATAAGGTGTAGGTACCTACTCACTAAGGTGAACACTTCACTTCTATCTCCCGGTTATTGTTCCAAATGACTACCCACTCTGTGTTTGGCTTGCTATTTTGAAACTGTTTACTGGTTCAATTTGAGATGCAGAATAGTGCATGTCGCATCGCGTCGGGTAGTTCAATTTGATTTCATGTGGTTGCAATAGTGATAAAATCAACGAATCGTGATATAATTGAAATCAACGAATTATTGTTATAAGTTTGGAGGCTTGAACGAGTTGATCTGCAGCATAGATCCCGGTGAGTCATGCACCACTTTTTTCCGTATTCCAATCTGACTCTGCTTTATCAAGAATCCGCGAGAGATCCAAGTTGGTGGAGACCAATTCTGTAGTTCCCGTATGTAGTTGAAAGCTCAAAAATAGTACATCGTTTTTTTATTTACAGTTAGAAGTACGATAAAATAAATCGTATTAAATTTCATTGAAACGAAGTATCAATGTTTTTTGAAACCTTGTTACCTTTTTGGCAGAATTTTAAAACACGGTTGGTCTCCGATTTTTTCAATGGAACGTTCCCTGGTATAGTTGGGTGACTTATTTTAAAAATAAAATAAAATTGAATGGATAGCAAGCATTACAAAGATAATTTAATTAGTTTCAAAATATGTACGTTTGCTTTATCCACTGAAAGCTCCAATTTACAACCAATAACATTGTACGTACAAGGACTCATGAGATTTTTGTAATTATTTTAAAAAGGATTTAATTAGCAAATACGGTAACGTACAAAATTTTCGCTGTGTATTTTCGAATTAGGTTAAGGTAACTTAGTGTTAAAACAATTAGAACATGTCCAAGGAGACGCGTGATGCTTTTTAGATTTATTACATGATGTGTAAATTGTTCACCAATTTGGAATCACCGTTTGGAAAAATCTCAGAATTTACTATTTCGCATCGTTTTTTTGATATGTGTACACCAAAGCCATTAAAATGTCAAAATATGAGCATTTGGTGAAAATTTGGAATCTTGTTTTTTGGTTTGAAAATATCGAAACTTGTTTGAAAATTTCGAAACATGAAAGTGGGAAAAGAGTAAATGAGGGTAAAAAAGTCACCTGTGTTAGAATGCGACCACTATAAATTGGCGTGCGAGGGAGGGCGTCCCTGTCGCGTAACAGAAGTTGCCAGGGTGTAAATTTATTACACAATACATAATGTACAGAATGTCCGGTGACCGGTGTCGTAGCCTTTAACAGAAATTTGGTCGGGCAGCACTGAAGAAACCAAGCCGTAATGGCGGCCGTTCTATCTGTCAAACTGTCAGACGGTGATATCGGTCCGTTATTTGCTTTTTCAGCTTCGCAAAACTTTAATACTTCATTGGCAATTGTTCTTGCACCATCCCGGACTGTATAGCATGTTTTGGACATAATAATTCCGTGTATATTGGTAATCAAGATCAAGATAGAGTGTCTGGATAAACAATGAAAAATTGAAACAGTTTCTAGGAAAAGCACAACATTTCTAAAAAGTTTCCCCACATTTTACTGTGGAAACTTATTTAAAGTTGAAGTGCGTGACTATATTTTTCTGCTACTCAACAAACTGCTGTTTGTATTAAAACATTCCAAACATTTAAGTATACGAAAACCAGCAACACAAATTAATACAAGATGGTTAATTATTTTCTTTGGTCTCCATTGTAAACAATCAAAATAGTCAAGATAAACAAAAGTTAATGATTTGCTCTTGGAACCGTATTAAAATGTGTAAAAATATATTTATTTTTTGTCGAAACTCGACGAAAACAACTTTTGATTTATACACCTGCGACTCTTGATAGTAAACAATTTAGAGTTTTTTAGATGTGAAAAATTATATTTCGAAATTTGTAAATTATTCGTGATTTTGTACGTTGGTTGAATAAATCATATACATTTATTTTATATCTATTACTAAGTATTAATATAAATAATTTTCAACATTATTAATTTTATTAAAATACATTTTCAGTAGGATCAATATTTTACGTTTGAATTTATAATATTTTCGTTTCAAATAATATATGCAAGTAAATTCCAAATACATTATTTTCTATTTACAATATATGAGGGGTGTAAAAGCAAGAGGCAGCAATATCCCACTGAGGTGTTTCTGAGATAAATACAAAAAACCTGGCACTACTCAAGGAAATTTCTCTGGAATATAATATGAAACCTACATCTTATTGGATGTAATTTTTTCAAGACAATCCCCACCCTAGTTTTCCTTTTATGTACGTGTTTAAAAAAATAATATGTAACTTTCTATATAATATGTAAAAATAATATGTAACTATAAGTATGAAGCGGCCATTTTGTGACGTGACACATCAATGGGGGTTGATTGGTTGAAGTAGACATTAAATATGTAAGGTCGACAGTTCAGTGCAAAGTAAATTTAATTCATACAATTAGGTCGTAGTCAATGCCCTTTTGTATGGCTTCTCGGGAGACTGTCCATATTTGGATGGTTTGCGAAGTTATTCGGCTCTACTGCTTTTTTTAATGATTGTGTTAACTCTTAAAAGACTGTGCTAAAAAAAAACTTTGGGGACGATGAAGTAACACAGCGTTACCTGATTAAAAATCGGCATAGTTTTTAATATGTGATAAAATATACATAAATACGATACAGATAAGACTTTTAAAAGGTCCCTTTATATAAGTATGCAAGGTAAACATACATATTTGCATTATTTTAGTAAATTATTATAAAATCATGGCAAATGGAATTTGCGTGCGCTTCCGCCGACGTTTCATTAGCAACTGAATACAACGAAGCGGTCGCCAGCTCGCTTCAGTTGCCTGCACTCCGTCTTTGTCTAACACGTGTTACCCGACTCTACCGTACTCTTTCTATATTGTTTTTGCTTTCGCCGAAACCCAAGCAACCGCCATCTCTGTCCTACATGAAATGTATGGTATTGTCGTGCTCTTTCTTGCTCGATTTAACTACGATGTATAATATTCTGCTTTCTCTTGCACACTGGCCGAAAATACGAGAGTAATGAATAAATATTTTTTGATTAAAAAATCCGTACATTCCTAACAGTTTAATTTAGTAATTTTGGTGTGAAAATGTCTATTCGATGATTAAAAAAAATGTAACGTTTTAGTTTTCGTAAATAAGGTAGATATTTCATATTTTGTATGACAGGTAGACCTACGTTACATCACCGACACAGAGGAGTTAATGATATGTGTTTTTGGGAGAATTTGAGTTTTTTCTAAAATATTTAGTCAGGTATTGGGTAATCTAATGCTGTCTTCTCTATTGTTTAGGCTGTTAGGACTCTTGTATACTTCAATAGCTTAGCCCCATCCCTAAGCTAAGAGCTTGTGCTTGTAAATATGATTAACTTGTGTCCTGGAATTGAGCTCGAACCACCGACTTCTGGATCACCAGGACAGAACTACACAAACAAGCTACTCATATTGCTGTATTTTCATTTAAAAGTAGTTTAAGAATATGACTTTTAAAAGAAAAAAGCTATATTTCCTATACAATTTCAAATTCAGTGCATTATAAATTAAAATATTGATCGTATTATTTGTATGTGTCTACTCATATTATTTGATTAATTATATCTACATGTTTCGGAAACACCTTTCCTCCGTCAGGGTGTTATATATAGTCAAATCATTAAAATAAATAATGTCTTTTGCTTTTTGTTTTTTTTTAATTATTTGAAAAATTATTTTTAAATATTATAAGGGACTCGAGATTATTGGAATTTTTTAGAATTGGGCTAGTAGTTAAATTAAATTGATTATTAATAGTATTTTGTTTACCACTCGTATTACATGCTTTACTAATTTCTAATGATTCTAAATTATTCAATTTCAGACCAAAATTATTTATGTTTAAAATAGAAACTCCTTAATTTTTATCAAAACCGTGATCATTTTCTAATAAATGATTTGAAAATTCAGAAAATCCATGATTATTCAGAAAATTTGAAAATAAATTTGCAAATCATTTATTAGAAAATGATCACGGTTTTGATAAAAATTTATGACTTTCTATTTTACACATAAATAATTTTTGTCTGAAATGGAATACTTTAGAATCATTAGAAATTAGTAAAGCATGTAATAGTGAACAAAATATTATTAATAATCAATTAAATTTAATAATCTAAAACTTCAAAAATAATATTTCAAAATAACTTTTCAAACAATTTAGAAAAACAAAAAACATTATTCATTTTGATATTTTGACACACCATATATTGATATATTATATATATAATATATAATATATATAACACCCTGACGATTGAAATGTTTTTCCGAAACATATAGGTATAATTAATCAAATAATATAAGTACATACAATAAATATTTTAAAAATGTCAATCTACAATGATGCTGAATCAATTGAAAAAAAAAAAAAACATTTTAAATTACTTATCCTCAGTGACTGCATTCACATTTTTTAGATGTTGCTGCCTTTGATTTTAAACTCCTTATATTGTAATACAATGTACTGAATTTCAAGTATTATATTTTTAAAACATAGAATTCAGGTTTTTCTACCCACTTTAGCACTTAGTCTGCTCTAAAATCCACATATTCTACGTTTCTTGCTCGATTTTAGATTAGATATTACATTCCCACACTTACATCTCGTAGCAATTATATTCGAGTGCAATCGGTCAAATTTCATTACACCTTTACCATTTGCAAAAGTCAGTGATAAAGATTAGGGCAGACATCAACGCTATTCTCTTGAGAAGAACTTCAATGGAACATTACATTATACAATGTGACAGTCTCGGCATACCCACGGACTTGAGCAAACAGCTTTGAAAATATTTTTAGTCCCGATGGGGGTATTCCATTGGTGGTGAGAAATACAACCCAGGTACCGTAACAGTTGGGATGAATTAATTCGGGGTAATTTACATTGTTGGCCGCTTCTAACTGTATTAACATAACCGAGTCTCGTCTCCATTGAATAATTTATTTGCGCCCTCTCTGCTTGTTTTCGGTTTTGCGATTATACTTGAATATTTTTATCGTGTTCGAGTAGCGAGATTCGTCGGCTGGTGTTGTTTTCTAGCGTCGATATTGATTTGCAAACAGATTTCGATGACGAAATTAGTTTGTTTCATTATAAAAACTGATACTGTCCACTTGAGACAACTTAATTACACGAAAAAAATCAAACATTTTTCAAAAATATTGATATTAACACAGGCTTAAAATTTTTACATTTCAACTATAAGATACCTCAAATAAATAATTTAGAAATACTCGAAATTAGGAAAAATGTTAATATTAAGTCTAATATAATAAATACACAGACGAAATTTTTGCATAATCCTATTTTGAATATTTTTCCACTTAACATTCCAAATGACCCACAATAATCAACACCTCGAACCCCCCCCTCCCCTCACCAACCCCCTCAACCGCTCCTTCACCGTAACATATTTGCTTGTTTCAACTTTTAAGATTAGTACACAATAATCCTGATGAAGAGAACATTGTTCTCGAAACATGTAGATTTTTTAATCTAATATAGTAGTGAAAACAAAGTAATTTGTGTTTTATTTTAATAATAATGTCACCACAAAGTTCAAGCCTTCATACAGAAGAAGAAAAAATATTCTTCGAACAGTTAAACATTTTTCAATGAATTTCACGTAAAAATACAATTCACATTTCATTTGTAGAAAAAATAAATGACGAGAACTTAATAAATGTACACAGACCTTATCAATTCAACCAACAAGCCTTAACACAATATTCATTATATAATTTTGTTCTTATAATTGCATAAAATACTATGTAATTTTTGGTGTAATCGTATATATTCAATTATCTTTATGGTAGGGTTTCGCCTGCACGATGATCAAAAATTCACCTATTTGATAATAGCATCCTACTGAGTTATTTGAGTATTGGTGTTACTGGAAAATACACGTATACCTTAATATAATTCTTCTTCACTTTAATTCCGTTTTACATTCTGCATCTCTCATATTGTGCCTACTATATATACAAATTTAATTATTTTTTATCGATAAAAAATACTTTTAATCCATATTTTCTATTGTTAGTTTAGTTATTGTATTTCTTCTATTAATTATAAATTATTTTCAATAAAGTAATTCCAAAATATCAATAACGAATATAATAATTATTCCTGAATACTTTTTAAATAATAATGACGTCAAATTAATTTTCTATTGATATACCGAAAATATTACGTGACAGATGGGGTAAAATGACATACTTAATACAGTATATAAAATTGTGCTACGCAAAGCACACAGTAGATTTTTTTGTTTTTTTTTTTAATCTCAGCTTAATCTGCGTGTGCTCATTTACCACATTCGACACATTTCGGCTATCTCCTGGATAAAAAATGGTTATCGTCTGATAGCTCGATATCCTGTGTTCCTGGATCGACCTCATACATACTTTCTCTTATACTCTTCGTAAACAAAATCACGTATGCTCTCGGCAACAGCTAGCAGCGAATCGAATAGTTTCTCCACGGTTAAGATGCACATCCGTGCTTGATGAATATGATTTAGATTACTCAAAACAACGCAACTGAGTCATCTGACTCGCCCATGTCCTTTTGTACACTTTTGTATTTGTATCCTCAGATGTGCTTACATTAGATTTTGTGTGGTTGCATTTTTTTGTGAGTTTGGATATTTAAGGGGACAATATTGAACATTATTTATGAGTGTGTTTATTTGCATTTGGGTGCCTGTATTTATTCGTATTTGTCAATTATAAAGATGCTTAGTCCACAATATTTTTGAGAATGTTAAAAAAATTTTCATGCATATAGTTATTGAATTTTTGTCCCCCGATGAATTTTATATAATACAATTAATCAATCAAGCAATCAATCTTGATTAATAGCTACCACACAAATAAGAAATGGTGGCGTAACTGGACTAATATATTCTTTGTACCTTATGCTTATCCTTTTCCCTTTTATTCTGGCATTATCTTGTATACACGAGTAGCGAGAAAGTGTACTCGTAACGAACCGAGACCCGAAGCAGACTCAAGTCATTGGAATGAGTCGGTAAAGAAATGAACGGCTTGAGCGGCGGCCATGATAGGAAGAAAAAATGGCGCACAAAATAAAAAAATTGACCACCAGCCATTAAGACACTTCCAAATACGTGTGTACATTTCAATTAAGAAGCCACTGAAGAAGTGAAAGAACTCTCGTTCCTTTATGCTAACTTTTTCTAAGGCTATGTTGAATAAGAGGCAGGCCAATCCATCTCCTTATCTCACCCCGTGGAGTGCTTCAAAGGGCTCGGACAGATCACTGCCAACCCTGACTCTACACGTTACTGGGGACATTGTTAGTTTCACCAGATTGATCAGCTTACGCGGTATTCCAAACTCACTCATTGCATTGTACAATGCATTCCTATTTATGCTTTCATACGCTGCCTTGAAGTCTACAAAGAGATGACAAGTTTCGACATTGTATTCTAACGTTTTTTATAAGATCTGTCTTATGGAGAAAATTTGATCAATGCATGATTTGCCTGGCCTGAAGCCGCATTGGTAGTTGCCAATGATTTCCTCAGATATTGGGAGCAATCTTTTGTATAAGATGTTAGACATTATTTTATAGCCGGTATTTAACAACGTTATTCCCCTGTAATTACAGCACTCGAGTGGGTCGCCTTTCTTGTGTAGTGGACACACAATACCTAGTCTTCGGGCATCTCTTCTTCTGTCCATACTTTTTGAATTAGGTTGTGCAGGTATTGGACAAACTCTCCACCTGCTGCTTTAAATAATTCAGCCACCAGCTCGTCTGATCCGGGGGATTTGTTGTTTTTCAGTTGTCTTATTGCCTGTTTCACTTCCTCCAGTGAAGGGGGTTCAGAACTGTCAAATTGTAGATCATCTCCTGTGCTCTCCACCGTGTTGTGCTCCACCTCTACCGAGTTGTTATTGAGAACCGTGTAAAAGTACCTCACCCATCTCCTCAGGATGTCAGGCTTTTCACTCAGTATCACTCCATTCTCGTCCTTGCATATATTTATTTTTGGTTTAAACGCGGCTCTCATGCTATTTACGTTTTTGTAGAAAAGCCTACTATCATTCTTAAGCCTGAGTACTTCAGCCTCTCTAATTTCTTTTTATAGAAATTCACGTTTCTTTTTCCTGTGCACCTTCTTTTCTCTCTCCCTTGTTTCCCTATAGGTGTCCATAAGTCGTCTTGTGCAACCTTGTTGTAACGTTTTTTAATATAAATATTATATATACAATTAAGAAAAATTTGATAGATGTGGTGGTCGATCATGGGTGGGATCGACGAATATTACATTATGTAAAGTGATCACTTAAGCCAGCCATCTAATAAGTCGTAAGCCCGTATATTGTGTTTTTTAGATGATCGTGTTTTAGCCGACTTTTTTATTTTCTGTGCATTTGTTTTACATACTTTTGTGAACTACTTTTTTAAAAACCATTTGTTGACCTCCTCCGAAAATACAAATTATGACATAAGGGTATCTAAAAACATGAAATTTTACAAATTTTTTAATGTTGCTCTGAATCAATAATTGTTATGACTTCTATTTTGTTTGCTTATTCACTACTTGTATACGCCTATCACAGTGCAGTACATGTCAATGCATACATGAAAGCATTGCATTGATACAATGAATATTGAATGTTGCTGGAGCAGATCGAAGACACTTGTAATCGGAATATTGGGTTGAGTGTGTAATAAGTAATGTATTGTTTTTTTTGTATAACCTTAATTAAAATAAAATTTAAAAATAACTTAAAAAATATCCCCAAAAAAAATCACGTTAAAATAACTAATAACTAATAAAAAAAAAAAACAATGAATAATATATGTTTTCAAATCTTATTTTCGGTATACACAGAAAAAAAACTTATAGACAGGGAATCAAGGTCTTAGATAAATGATTTATCGTATGTAAGATATGAATTATGATGAATTACAGAGTGTGGACTACTCAATATAAGAGTATGAAATAATATATGTAAAATAAAAGTAGTGTAGCAGACCGAGCTACAAGCGAAGCCCTTATTGATTAACTATATATTACGGCAATAATTTTAATTTATTTATTAAAGCATCAAAAATACAAAAGTAAAAAAATACTCCGTCTAAAGTGTTTTGAAAATCCAATGAAAATTTAATTTACCCGTCAGAACTGTCAATGTATGTTAGTTACCAGTTAACGTCAATTTTTAAGTGATATTTACAGAAAAATTGAAAGGAAAGATCTCGTTTGAAATGTAAATGATCTGTAAAATTGAATGACAGTAATAATAAAAAATGAAGAAAGCCACTTACGATAGCTTTATATGAATTGTTCATTCGCGTGTGTACTCAAGCGTCTATTCGAAGGGTTATAAAATCATTGAAGTCAATGATCCACGATAAATTATGAGGAAAAGTTAACCTTAGAAGGGGGATTTACGAATTCATATAATTTATTGACACTTCTGAGAACAGATTTGATTTGGATCGGTTTCTGGTCTGTGGATCATGCGTGCTCAAACGTGATGTACCGGGACCAGTGCATGCTCAAATTTGTGCCAAAAAAGTGTCAGTTTCTGGATCAGTGTGCATCAGTGGATCAGGCGTTAATACTTGTACTGTTGAGATTTCCAATATATAAATAAAAAATACGTGCTCAAACGTGATGTACCAGGATCAAGGGGTATATACTATTGTGCGTACTTAAACATAATATGCCAGTTTCTAGATCAATGCGCATCAGTGGATCAAACGTTAATAATTGTACTGTTGAGATTTACAATATGTAAATAAAAAATACGTTCTCAAACGTGATCTACCAGGATCAAGGGGTATATACTATTGTGCGTACTTAAACATAATATGCCAGTTTCTAGATCAATGCGCATCAGTGGATCAAACGTTCATAATTGTACTGTTGAGATTTACAATACATAAATAAAAAATACGTGCTCAAACGTGATCTACCAGGTTCAGGGGGTATATGCTATTGTGCGTGCTCAAACATAATATGCCAGTTTCTAGATCAATGCGCATCAGTGGATCAAACGTTAATAATTGTACTGTTGAGATTTACAATATGTAAATAAAAAATACGCGCTCAAACGTGATCTACCAGGTTCAGGGGGTATATGCTATTGTGCGTGCTCAAACATAATATGCCAGTTTCTAGATCAATGCGCATCAGTGGATCAAACGTTAATAATTGTACTGTTGAGATTTACAATATGTAAATAAAAAATACGCGCTCAAACGTGATCTACCAGGTTCAGGGGGTACATACTATTGTGCGTACTTAAACATAATATGCCAGTTTCCAGATCAATGCGCATCAGTGGATCAAACGTTCATAATTGTACTGTTGAGATTTACAATACATAAATAAAAAATACGTGCTCAAACGTGATCTACCAGGTTCAGGGGGTATATGCTATTGTGCGTGCTCAAACATAATATGCCAGTTTCTAGATCAATGCGCATCAGTGGATCAAACATTAATAATTGTACTGTTAAGATTTACAATATGTAAATAAAAAATACGTGCTCAAACGTGATCTACCAGGTTCAGGGGGTATATGCTATTGTGCGTGCTCAAACATAATATGCCAGTTTCTAGATCAATGCGCATCAGTGGATCAAACGTTAATAATTGTACTGTTGAGATTTACAATATGCAAATAAAAAATACGTGCTCAAACGTGATCTACCAGGTTCAGGGGGTATATGCTATTGTGCGTGCTCAAACATAATGTGCCAGTTTTTGGATCATTGGTCATGTGCATTACCCTTATTAACAATACGTAACTGCACATAAAAGTGTCTTGAATTAATAGCATAGGAACGAACAACGTAATTGAGAATACATTTTTTCATTAAATGAGTGGTAGGTACCGTATATTTTTTTAATAATGTTATTCTCCAGGCATATCTATCTCGCGCTTAATTTTTCAAATACTTAATCATCTCTTTCACCATTATAATCATCTATCTCATTTTTGGATCGCCTATGGTCTGTTTCTGAACTGGGTTCCCTTGATGACCTTTCTGAGGGTCCTTGAATAATGTACTCTATAATCTTCGGCAGTTTTTCTTGTCAATGGTCTCAGGTTGGCTGCGGCGGGAAATAAAATTGAACACTTCTTAGAAATTTAAAATTTTTACTAAACGTAATATCACTTAAACTTAATTTTGTAATTCACAATAATTTGTTGCACTAGAAAATAAAGATTCGTTGATTAATAAAACTTTTGATAAAAAAAATATTTTCTCCTTTTTAGTCATTTTTTATAAATCTTTTTTAGTTTCTTTTTAATATAATGTAATTTAATATTTTTGAATCAACCGCCTTTTACAAAAATGCATTACAGTCGTGATTTATGACCTCTATTAAAATATGTTAAAGAGGTTATACTTTGGAGGCAGGTTTATGATTTCGTTTAGCGAGTAAGCTGTCCTTCGGCGTCCCATTATTTGTGTGATGTAGTGAATGTATTATATCTCAGGCTTTGCCGATCTTCCTAGAATATGATACTTCTCCGCCTATCTCTATCGCCCAACCAAAAATAAAAAAAATTTCTTCCCGCACCCTTTATTTCATGACAATATTCGAAAAAGGCGAAAATATGTGTAATAATGGTTTACGGATATTGGATAAATTGAATATTCCTATATGATTTCAGTATTCGGATGGGCCGTGTTATTATTTTCTAATTACTTTTCTCACTGTCGATTAAAAAAAATATGTCCATAAACATTCTTCAAACCACACGAGTCACAAAAAAATTGTATATTCTAGTTGTGAAAAATGAATATGAGGATATCATTATTGATTATTTTTTTATAATATTGTCTTCTGAATTTTTTGGAGTTTATTACTATTTTTATTATTGTTTTACAATTTTTAAAATGCTTAGAATTTTGCCACGCATAATTTCACCGAAAAATACATGGTGTGTTGGTTTGAAATAGTGATTATCGTAATCCAGCGGCAATGCTACTGGCTTCTCATATCGGTTCGATAGATCGAGGACATATATATCTGTGTGATTTTACTAACTTTTGGTTGGTCTTGTGATATATTTAGTATCGTGTTCTAGGGTTAAAGAAAATACCGCCAGAGAAAATAAAATAAATTTAGATTATAATTAAACGAATTAACTTACTTTATCACCACTAACTGCCAACCTGATGTATGGAAGTGAAGCCTGGAATTGGCAAAAGAGGAATGAAAGTAGACTAAGACGCTTGTGTGAAAAATCTTTGGTCGATAAAGTGAGGAATGAACAAATTAGACATGAATGCAATGCTGGCTGTAGTGTGGTAGATAGAATAAAGAAAGGAGTGCTGAGATGGTTTGGTCATGTGGAATGTACGAACGAGGAAAGGATGGTTAAGAAAATATATGAGGCGAGTGTTGAAGGCTATAGGAATAGAGGGCGTCCGCGAAAGACCTGGCACGATCAGATACTACAAATATTTGAGGATGGCCCTGTTAAAAGCCGCAACAACCGTAGAACTTGTATGAGAAGATGTTTGAACGTGGCCGAAGCAAAAGTGGTGTGCCAGGATAGAAGAGTATGGCGTTCAATCCTCTCTGCCTATCCCTGCGGGAAAACGGTGTGATGGCTAGTTAGTTAGTTAATCACCACTAAATTTTTGGTAAAACCAACGGGTTTCGGAAATAAGGTTCCTTCGTCAGGGTATACTTTATACTAATTAAACTTTACAAAATTATGAACAATCATACCACAGTGTCAAGTATCCAAATGGGGGTAAATAGTGGGAGGGGTACGAAAGAAACACATGATAGGGTGAAAGAGAACATATTCAAGATAGGACTTTAAAGTCCTTAAGTTAGATTTTTTTGGTTATTTATAATAGATTCATTATTATTTATGGATTTCTTAATTTCTAGAGCTTCTAAATTATTTAGACGTCTATTTTTACTATCAATATGAAGAATATTGACTCCTGTATTTTTATCAAAACTATGGTTATTCTCAATAATATGATAGGAAAATTCGGAAAAATTTGAATTATTTAAGTATCTTACATATCGTCGCTGTATATATAATTAATCCTATGTTACGTTTTAGTACATTCTGAGGTAAACGGATGAAACTGTTTTAAAAAATAATTGCACAGACTAGATTTATAAAAAACTAGTTGTTCATACCCGGCGTTGCACGGATTACGGATAAAGTTGAAAATAAATTTGTATATCAGGGGGTGGGGAAGGAGTATGAGAATAGGGGGGAAATGTTGCCTATGTTACCCGCCGAGTCCTAAAGAATTGGTTTCCAAATTTTGAGTTCGATCGGACAAATGGTACAGATTTGCATCGATAATATGTCAGGGGGTGAGGAAGGGGTATGAGAATAGGGGTAAAATGTTTCTGTTACATAGGCAGTCCGAGTCTTCAAAAATAAGTTTCCAAATTTTGAGTTCGTTCGGTCAAACGGTATAGATTTTCATTGAAAATATGTCAGGGGAAGGGGAAGGAGTATGAGAAAAGGGGGGAATTGTTGCCAGTGTTACCCGCCGAGTCCTAAAAAATAAGTTTCCAAATTTTGAGTATCATATGAAATATACTAAATGTTAGACGAAATGTTGAAAGTTAACGGACTACCTTAAAGTCTTGTATAAATTCTATTTGAAATACGGTTATAAAATAACACATAAATCGTGTTACAGAAAGTAAATAAATGTGTGTAAAAACAGTGCATAGTACGAGATAGTATTGGCAAAAGCCGGCGATGACGCGAGAAATTGCGGCGTCGTACGATGTAAAATTTTGGCGCGTTGACATTCAATGAGTACCACTGACCAACATATTAAACGTCCATAGTTAAAAAAATTATCGTAAAGGGCATAAAAATGAGTATACAAAATGTGCAAAGTGTAAAAACAAGTGTTAAAATGTGGTATGTTTAAATCGGGGTAAAAATATTTAGTTTGTCTATTCACTGACACAGTTACAAAAAAAATGTCCGTCAATTTCGTATATGAAGTCGATAAATAACATGATGTAACGAGTAAATTTGGAATAATCAAATTACGCGTAAAAAGTCTAGGTACGAATAAAAAAAAACACGCGTAACAGTGCAAAATATTGGCGCAAATAATATCAGATAAGTAACAATTAAAATAACGCGAATCCAAAGCGCGAAATGCAAAGTTGTAAATACAAAATACCACACATAATCTGCGGGTACAATAAAATTTCTACCGGTAAAGTGGTGACGTCACAATCAGGTGTTATTTGTCCTAATGACATACAAAGAAATGTATAAAAACATAACCTTGAAAATCGATGCCATAACGGTAGTGTGAAGCTTTACTTTGGTAACAGATTGCAATAAATTTACAGCTTGGAAAGGGCATTCGTGTGTTTAATCTCAAATAAATTTTAATAGCGTGTCACAAAGCGATAAATATGTTGTAATGCAGACCGTTCGGGATTTTAGAAGTGAAAACAATTGTTTACTGTCGTGTTTTGATGCGTGTGACAGCTTGTATACTGGCGATGTGTCAAAATAACATTCGCACAAATAATAGTCAAACAAAACTTAGACATGGGATTAATGGAATGTAGAATAATTGAAATTTTAAAGTGTAAAAAAAAATACGGAAGCGATTCGCTTGATAGGTGGGTAATTAACATTTGCATGATAACATAACATAACATTAGTATTAAAATTCAACTTTTCTCAAATAAACTAAATTTTTTTAGTAATTTTACACTAAATTGATTGAAATAAAAGAGTTGTAATATCAAATATGATAAAATAAGATTAAATATCGCAGGTAGGCGTTAAATATTGCAAAAATATACTTCGTAATTGTGTTTATCACAGGTGACAGAGAGCGCTTTGACATTGAAACTTGAAATATAGAATCAAATTCATTAAGGCACAGATACACATGCTTCTTTACTGGCATGCTAATGAGCATGCCACTAATAAGCATGCCCTAACAACCGTACACACTTGCTCATTACTGGCATGGTTATGAGTGGCATGCTCATAAATAAGCATGCCCAAAGCTAACAATCAAACACACATGCTTATTAGTGGCATGCTCTTGTCATAGAATAGAGACACTCTTGTTCAAAATGGAAACTTTGCAAACTGAAATAGAAAATTCAAGTGAACCAATAAATCAAAAAAGTTCCCGAGTTTCCATCCGCACATTTTTGATTTTAGTTTATATAATTTTTATTGTAAGATTTGAATCATTCATGCCTATTAATAAAGTTTCGTAAACATTATTTCTCACTATATTATTTTTACACAAAGGTGACCGAGTATTCCGCAGACATTCGTGATTCCTATAATAAGTCACGAAAAGTAATGTTTGAGAAGATCGCATCGATAATACTAGCCGCGAAGCCCGCGAATGACATAAGCATGCTCATAAATAAGCAAGTCTGTTCACACATGCTCCAAAGATACCCCTTCTCTGTGGTGAATGACAGTGGCATGCTTATAAATCAACCGGCGGTTGATTTTTGAGCATGCCACTAGGTGGCATGCTCATTTCTAGCAATGTGCGTACACACATGCCACTAATAAGCATGCCACTGTCAAAGTCGATACTGCGCATGCTCCCGTGCCACTAAAGAAGCATGTGTATCAGACGCCTTAGACATGAAATTAAATTCATAACATGTTATTGTAAACAAATCACGCCCCTGTACGCGTAGCTGATGGCAAACAAATATTACTGTAATGTACACTATTGATCAGGTGAATATTCAGTATAAGTAACACTAACTACACTGATATCGGCTCGTTGCAAGCGTCCACGCGTCTTCCTCTTTCGGCAGTGCCCGCCCCGCGACCCCGCGCGTGCGCTGCTCGAGACGACAGAGACAACTATAATTGTCTATATACTACAATTACTATTGTTTATTAATTAAGAAAATTGTATAAATTTCAGAGTTGTCCGTATGAAGGCTGCGAGTAAACAACACGTGTGGATGAATTGTCAACAACATAACAGGGACACTGGTGCAGTAAGCAGATAATAATAGTTCAAACGAAATTCTAAATTATCTGGTAAGCGGAAACATACATATTAGTATAAAGTTTTTTTTTTACGGATTTAAAATGCAACATGTTTGTATGAATGGCAGGATACAAAGCGAGGTAATCATAGTATGAATAAATTAAATAATAGAAAAAGTTATTTTTTTAATATTTGGATTGGTCATATGATGATAATTGTGTAAATGGTTTGGGTGTAATAATGTCAGCGGATATATGCGCGAACATATGATTCTGAAAGTGGACATGGGTAACAACTAGTGACAACGGTCTCACAGACAAGTGTCGGAGGGGTCATTTTTGCATGAAGCGATGTTACGGTATATCTTTGCAAATATTATCTTGTAGTCTTCGTGTTAGTATGGGTGGGGGAAACGACGATTAATTCCGTTTCTCACACGTTGGAGAGAAGGCGCAAGTTCTATATGTGTGGAGGCGCTGGTTCGCCACACAGAGCTATATACCATCTTGGGATCCCGATTCCTGATGTGAGGAAGTCGTGGTACTCCGCAAGACCTGATTTCTTGACGTACAAAACTGAGATAGTTTGTGTGCGATTGGGAAGATTTTGCAGTAAACTTACTGCACAAGTAGCCAAGAGGGTGTCGAATAACGTCCCTGCGTGGAAGCAGGCACGAAGTAAAATGACCCTACTGCATGATATTGTGTGTGATTAGAGAATGTCTAGTAAAAAAATAAAATGCGAACCACTATCTGACTATTCGAAAATTTTGAAATATTTAAACAAATGTAAAATTAAATAATCCGAAACCACGATAATAAAAAATAACTGATAAATAATAAATATGAACATAGATGAAATTCTTTGATAAGAATAAATAGTTCGGATTAACATTGTCTTTAAAGAAATAAAACTTTCAGTTTAGCCTCAATAATTATTATAAATCCATTGCGTTATGTCTCGGGGAGAGGTAGCTGGCAGGCCCGCTCTGGATGCTGCAGGATCCGGAGCGGAAGACTGTACAGTCAGATTACACACAAGGTGTGACTAACTAACTAACTAACTAACCATCACGCCGTTTCCCTGCAGGGGTAGGCAGAGAGGATTGACCGCCACACTCTTCTATCCTGGCACACCACTTTTGCTTCTGCCACATTCATACATCTTCTCATACACGTTCTACGATTGTTGCGGCTTTTAACAGGGCCATCCTCAAATACTTGTAGTACCTGATCGTGCCAGGTCTTTCGCGGACGCCCTCTATTCCTGTTGCCTTCAACATTCGCCTCATATATTTTCTTAACCATCCTTTCCTCGTTCATACGTTCCACATGACCAAACCATCTCAGCACTCCTTTCTTTATTCTATCTACCACACTACAGCCAGCATTGCATTCACTTCTAATTTGTTCATTACTCACTCTATCGACCAAAGATTTTCCACACAAGCGTCTTAGTGACCGCATTTCAACCGCATTCAGTCTACTTTCATTCCTCTTTTGCCAATTCCAGGCTTCACTTCCATACATAAGGGTTGGCACTAAAACGCCATTATGTACCGCTAGTCTTGCTTCTTTTGACAGATTCTTATTGGCCATAATTGCATTTAGTGCACCATTAACTTTGTTTCCCGCAGTTACTCTCCTTTCGATATCATTCTCAGCCTTGCCGTCTCTACTAAACATACTTCCCAAATACACAAACTCGTTCACTTGTTCTAAGCATTCGTTGTTTATAATTACATCACACTTAGTCACTCTTTCGTCTCTCTCGAATACCATCACTTTCGATTTGCTGACATTCATCAAAAGTTCACTCTGCATGCATACATCGGACATCCTGGATACCAAGCACTGCAGATCAGCTTCACTGTTAGCCACTAATACTGCATCGTCTGCGTATAGCAGACAGGATATGGTGAGTCCGTCCATTTTCGCTCCAACTTCTAGTTCCTTCAGCAGCACGAAAATATACTTCCAGGTCGACACACGCAACTTTAAATCTGTCCAGATTGTAAAAATAGATTCTTGCGGTAGAAACACTAAAAAATTAAATTAAATTTAATAGATTAGCATGTTGTAATATTATGTCAACTGTTAGAAAAGTCATCCTGTACAAAGAATGCTTACTAACCGATAAGAATATTATCTAGAATGTGAGAACTAGGAAAATTTAAAATAAAATAAGAAGATAGTCCAAAGTGTTCTAATGCCGGGAAGTCGATTAATAAGAAGCACTCAAATTAAAAACTATTTTTGTTTTTAGAAGAAAATGTGGATTGATTAATAATAAAAATATTTACTCTGATTCAATTCTATACTATGTAAAAACCTTCTGTGGGTGTAGCAAGGCGAACTCGTAACAAATATGAATTTAATAATGAACATCTGTTCAGAAAGTAAAATATATAAAAAAAATAAAAAATAAGTTAATTTGATTACTAATTATTTTCTTTGGTTATGTTGCAGATGCCGCATGAAATGTTCTCACTCCGCGTCTCTGCAGTCTCATGAAAATATATCATGCAAAATTGTAATAGGTTAAGTGACCTTGGATGCTGATCTGAGTGGTGGTTGCAAAATTAATAAAACATTTTTTACTTGATCGCTTGTGATGCCGCGATCAAGTGAAAATTTTTTTTCGTGAAGGTAGACAGTACTGTCACGAAATTTCAGTACCTACGTGTGCAATTAAATTTGAATTAATTAAATAAATCAGTAAACCGTAAATGAATGCGAATGCACATCACTACGGTGTTGCGTCGCCGCGTGTAACTTATAAAAAGGATGGCACGCATAAATTATTCCCTCTTATTCAGCGAGCAGTATCGTCTCCAGCCACGAGATCTTGGGGGTCCGGGTGTATTGAGATAAGATTCCGCTGGTAAATAACTCGATAAAGGTAACCATTACTGAGACATCCGAAAATTTAAGGTATCACACTAATCATTTTTATTTTGTTTCTTTCGGGACCCTCAACCTAACTCACACTAACTCATTCAAACATGAATAAATAAATCAGTCGTTTGCTAATTCACTAGCTCGTCCTCGTTAACTTTTTTTTTAACTCAGTAATCCAATCCAGTTAACTCCAGAATACGAGTTTAGATAAATCGTGATTTTTTAATGTAAATTCAACTTTTAGTACAAGAGAAACCTACATAAATATGTTCTAATGTTTAAGTTACTCCTAAATTTGTGATAATGCGATGAAGATGAGTGGAGGATTACCCACAAGTCAATTATATTAAATTAAATTTACCTACTTAGTATTGTGATTATTTGTACCCGCCTAAGTGATTAATTATAATCTTTAAATGGAACACGATGGAGGGATATCCATCGTTTAAATCCTAACATTGTTGCATCAATCGAACTAAACGAATTATCATCGACGGATAACTACATGTGTCCGCGAGTAAAAATAAAATCTAAATATGTAAAAGCTATCAGATAATAACCCTGAGTGGTAGCATTTACAAATCATCTCCGATAGAGGGCGAGAAAATCAAGATTCGCGAAATCTTCGAGAGATAGGAGCATGCAGATGGACGCGGCGGATCCAGATGCACGACTGACGAGAAGGATGCTGTCTCAAGGGCGAGGGTGTGCGCGAACACTCCATGGAACTTCCCTGACGACTTCTCACGGATGGCGTCTTCTCACGTACCTACACATGAAGATTGTCATCTCTTAAAATTCTTTGTCCTAGATTAGCTAGTTGGTTTCTGATTTAGAATGCCCGATAATTAGAATTAGCGCAGGATAGTGGCCAATTCTCGATAATAATATGAGAAATAAAAACAGGTTCAGCTAGAAAATGGTAGGAATTTTATATATAGCTAGGTGATCATATCTTGTATACTATTTGTAATAAATCATGTATGAAAACTAATCTCTTTCAGTTCAAATTGTGCAGTCCATCTAACAGCCAAAATATTATCTCATGTAATGTAATTTACTATCCGCTATACTTGATCTCTTCCAGATCTTTCCAGGTAAATATCACCCGCCCGAAGTTCCCTCGCAATATATATATATATATATATAGATATATATAATATATATATTTATGTAGTAGTATAAAAAAAGATTATAAATTATTTTTGACATCTCTCAGATTTCATATTTAAATTCACTTCCCAATGGCGGGAAGGATATTCCTGGACCAGCTCAGTTGGCAACATTGCTCAATCTTTAGGGTAGTTCTGGTTCACGAGTGTGTTTGGTGGGTATCGGGAAGTAAATGAAAGAAGAATGTTGAGTACAATATTATATTAGAACAAGTTTTTGTAAATGGTACAGTTGTAAATACAAGGAAAATGACACTACATTTTCTCATCAACAGTTGTAAATACAAGAATAATGACACTACACATTCTCTTTAATACTTGAAATCCTAGTGGGTTGCAACCGCTTTAAAAATTTAGTAACCTATAGTTATTCTGCTTAAAATTAATTTAGAATTAAATTCTTAACAATTGTTTTATTTCAAGCAATGTACAGGTTAAGACAGAACGCAGGACACTAGAGGGAGTCAGATATGAAGTTCACAGAGACTAACTACTTTTCACCTGTTATTTGGTGGGGATGGCCACTCTTTGACTTTGCACATAAAAAGGGGTGATAACACGAGAAACAATGGTTTCTTTTCTCCTACTTGACTTGGAGAGGGCCGCCCTTGGCCAAGGTCGGCGTTGGCCGGCTGGTGTTCGGGAGACTCGTCAGGAATAGCTGTATTTATTGTACGTTTTTACATTGACATCGATCTTATGGTACAAATTCGTTGTTATCCGTTGGAAAACTTTTAAAAATTCACTGGTTGGCGACGCCTTTTATTAATTATGATAAACAACTGTATTTATTGAACGATTATACATGGACATCGATCTTATAGTACAAATTCGTTGTTAAACGTTGGAAGACCTTTACAAATTCACTCAATTATTAAATAAAATCACAATATCGGCGTTTAAAACACTATTTCCGCGATTATTCTAACATTTTGCTCTGCGGCGACGGCGGCCATTTAAACTTGTGCGATTTCGCCGGCTATAGGTACGCAATAAACGCTGGAACCATCCACACAACACGGAAGCTTACTTGCCGCGAGACATTTTACACATTCGTACACATAATATCAATAACTATGCAAATCCTGCGTCAATTTCCGAACTATTTACACGACAAAACCCGAGCGGTGTCCTTTTGCGATACACCCGATGACAGCCCCGTAAAAAGATGCCGTCGGCGCGCGCATCGCACGCCGAGAGAGATGCGCGCGCAGGCAGACGCTAGCCTGGCGCAAAATGGCGGAAACTTCCAAACCATTGTCAAAAATAAAATATCAAAAGATCTATGACAATATATAGATATATCATTGGATATTATATATCAATGGATATCCTACCCATTCCTTATTCCCCTGTTACCTTTAATTCTTTGACTTTCATAGTTTGTTCGCAACTTAAAACTTTCACTTTTTTTTGTTTATTTATTTTAACTTAAGTTATTGTTGCTAAATTTTAAATACATAATAATATGTTAATTCTGTGGAAACTTGTAAGATGGTCTCTATACTACTCAATAATTTTTACTGTTAGTTTCCCATTAATAAATTAAATAAAATAACATAAAAATTAAATAATCAGGCTGCCGGCAATCTGAGGGAATTTAGGACTCACCGTAGCCTGAGGAGAAACCAGCTCATGTGTTCCTTTAATCCTTACCCCGGGAATACGAGTGATGCAGAATAGTTTCAATGGGGACTGCCTGTAACATTGACGGAAAGATACGTGCGTCCTTTTCCGGATGCGTTTGAAACTTCCAGTGTTCCTTGTTAATAAATAAATGAGAACATATACAGAATAAGGATATTTCTCTGGAATATCCAAAAAGGTTATTACACCTCAAACATGTTAATACTATAATACAATTTAGTATTGATTAATAATTCCACATTATAAGAGAAAATAAAATTTGAATATCGTTATTTTTATAATTCTTATGTTGATTTAAACTTAAAAATATGTTACAACCAATTTATGTCAAATAAATTTTTGATACATTTACCTAAATTGAATTTTTTTCTCGTTTTTTTCAACAATCAACTTTTTGTCAAATCCCATAAAATATGTTCTTTGATTAAATATAAATAGTGCGGTTTCATGAGGCTTAGAAACGGGTCTCAAAATCACAAGTTCAGCGACAAAGAGACCTAAAACAAAAAATATCCCATTTGGCACCGGCCGCAAGAAACTTGTGTCAGTGTGTGAAAGGAAAGTACGTAGGTACGTATATTTACGGTTTTATGGTACCCCGTAAAACTCTTTTATTTTTTCTATTGGATCAAATTTATTTAATTAGCGTCGGA
Source organism: Agrypnia vestita (assembly GCA_016648135.1). Classification (NCBI taxonomy): domain Eukaryota; kingdom Metazoa; phylum Arthropoda; class Insecta; order Trichoptera; family Phryganeidae; genus Agrypnia; species Agrypnia vestita. The sequence continues at coordinate 77,705 of JADDOH010008928.1, read as the reverse complement.
GTAACGTTTACATGTTTTAATTGTTGAGTTAATTTTTTCAAACATTAACAAAATTAAATTAATAAAATTATTTTAATTTTTCAACGTATAGAACATTTACGAGGATCGGGTCGTATTCAGAAAGTAAATTTTTTGTTCTTTAATGGAAATCATTACACTGAATATAAATGCGTTTTGAAAAAAAAAAGGTAAATGGGTCCTGATTTCTTTTAAACGTAAATAAATTGGACGTTTTGTAACGTGTGGTGTTTTGAGGCTGGCCATCCTTACTAGATGAGTGAGGGGGGGGGCTCGATACAAGACGGACAGACCGCGCGGGCGCGCTCTTTTCTTCCTGTCTACATATAGTAGCAAGGTCCGCAACACGTATCGTGCAAATAAAACAGAACAATATTTATTACCGCCTGTTCTTTCATTGAACAAACCCCATATTCCCAAAATGGGAATACATTATATAACGAGATAGTAATCGGAAAAAATACACAGAATCAACGATTTTACAGCTCTTTACACCTTTTGCACTAAAATTTGAAGATACTAGAAGGCTCTAGGATGATCCATACAAATCTGCAGCGTGACACCCATAAAAGCGAGGGTATCACGCTGCGCGCAACGTTTTTGCATTGTGGACGGTGGAATTAAGGTACAGATACACATGCTTCTTTACAGGCATGCTAATGAGCATGCCACTAATAAGCATGCCCTAACAACTGTACACACTTGCTCATTACTGGCATGCTTATTAGTGGCATGCTCATAAATAAGCATGCCCAAAGCTAACAATCAAACACACATGCTTATTAGTGGCATGCTCTTGTCATAGAATAGAGACGCTCTTGTTCAAAATGGAAACTTTGCAAACTGAAATAGAAAATTCAAGTGAACCAATAAATCAAAAAAGTTCCCGAGTTTCCATCCGCACATTTTTGATTTTAGTTTGCCTATTAATAAAGTTTCGTAAACATTATTTCTCACTATATTACTTTTACACAACGGTGACCGAGTATTCCGCAGACATTCGTAATTCCTATAATAAGTCACGAAAAGTAATGTTTTATCATCTCCCCAACGCGCCATATTTGTTTCATCTGTCGCGGACTGAGAAGATCGCATTGATAATACTAGTCGCGAAGCCCACGAATGACATAAGCATGCTCATAAATAAGCAAGTCTGTTCACACATGCTCCAAAGATACCCCTTCTCTATGGTGAATGACAGTGGCATGCTTATAAATCAACCGGCGGTTGATTTTTGAGCATGCCACTAGGCGGCATGCTCATTTCTAGCAATGTGCGTACACACATGCCACTAATAAGCATGCCACTGTCAAAGTCGATACTGCGCATGCTCACGTGCCACTAAATAAGCATGTGTATCAGACGCCTTACACCATTGAAGCAAACCGTACAACGTGCGTAGCTAGCGCGTGCGTGATACTAGCGATAATAAATTAAGAGAGTACCTACATACGAAATTCAACAGAATTTTCTCGAATGTGATTAAGAAACATTATAAGTGTGTGAAATACTGTAGATACTTTTAGTGACTTTTAATTTGAGAAAAGTTCTCCGATTGAATTCGTGTCCAATGACTTTTTGTGAAATTAATAAATAATTTCAATTGTTTTATTGTTTCATTTGCATCCAGAGCCACGTCCAGTGTATTATATTGTAGTTACCTAGTCCAGCTAGCACGTAGCTACAAATATGTGTTAATAACATGTTCAATATGTACATGTATTAATAATATGTTCAAAGTTACTTGGCAGTTGGTGGAGAATTTAAATTACAGAGGCGGGCGAAAGCATAAACTTTAGTAAGGTAGCTACTGACTACTGGCAATAAAGAATGCAGGGTCCAATTGGAGGCATAAATTTCACAAAATACTTATGATCAATGTGATTTTAATTTATGGTTTCCATATCTTTTTAGCTAAGGGGTATTGATTCGTATTAAAAATTCAAGTTTAAATTTCAGGCTTGTTAAGGTAAAAATTAAATCTGAAAATATGATTTTGATTATCTTCTTTCTTCTTAAAATAAAATCTTGTTCAATGAAAATAGGATTTACTTTAATAAGTTACTTGCAAACCTCGTGTAGTACATATAGGCCTACAAATACAAAATGCCGGGATAGGCATTTTTAATAACCATTTGTTTCATAAATAGCCGGTAAAAAATAAATCAATACAAACATCTCATAAAAAGTCGGTAAGAAAAAGAAAACGAACAAAATTATTTTAATTATAGTTCATTATCTGTTATGTGTGGTTTTCTTGAATCTGTTAAGCATAATTTGTGTTTTTTTCAAGCGTAAAGATAAGATAAATTTTTCTGATACATTCTCAGTTTAGTAGAAACATTATAGACGATGTGAACTTAAAAGTCTTGATGAAATCGACTATCCCCTTATCACAGAAAAAATATAAGGTTTATATGTTATTTAATTAAGAGTAGCTTGTTGGTCTTGTGGTTAGGATACTCGCCTCGTGATCCAAAGGTCGCGGGTTCGAATCTCAGCCCAGACTAGCAAGTTAGTCCTATTTTCATAGCACAAGCGTTTAGCTTAGTTTGAAAATAGTAAGAATATTGATGTGACACGTATTCCGTGTTCGCATGTCTATTAAAAAAAAAAAAAAAATTAATAAAATTAAAATTTACATTGGACATAGTCAATTTCTGTTGGAGCATGGAATTGATTCCTGTAAACTTATACACGTACATATGAGTAGAGGAAGATTCGAGGAAGCTAAGACCCGCCAGAGCTATTAGAGCCAAGAGTGATGACACTTATCTACTTTAAATCCCTTGAAATCCTATCATAATAAATTTAAATCCTACCTATACACCCATCATAATATTGGATACCTACCAAGTGGTATCATAACATCCGGGTGATCAATCGCATTTTTTGTCTTCATTCTTCTACACTTTTTTAAAGTTTGAGTGTTAAGCTTCGTTGACCGTGTAAAAGTGATGAAAGAAAAAGCCACCTCGAGCACCGTGTATTAGTGCGGGGGTGCAAGAAGTGAAGAAGAAAATAAACCAAAATATTTTGCATATAACCTTCATATATCGAATCAGCCCTAGAAGAAGGGCGACGAAAAATGTGAGAATTCAGAGGTTAGTCCGACATAATCCAATCTATTCTGTATGTAGTTTTTTGGAATATTATACCGTGTATATGTGACCTCTCTGGCCGACGTTTCGGATCCCATTGTAGGGTCCATTAACAGACTGATGTGATGAATATATCTTGATGTGTAGGTCAATTATTGGCCTGAAATACCGTACCGAAGTCAGGATGTGTCCAATTTTGTGTTCGGTTAAGCACTGGCTTGCAGTACTGTGTCGAAAGCAGGGTGTGTATGTATTTATTTAGTGTGTGGTGATACCGTATCGGAGACAGGTGTTATCAAGAATTTTTGACAGAAATTCTTTTAGTCTAGTTTGCTTTGACCTGCTTTCGACACGGTACTGAAAGCCAGTACTTACCCAACACATACATGGACACACCCTAAGTTAGGTGCGATATTACAAGCCAAAATTGAAACTACACATCAATATATACTCATCAAATTATTCCCGATGATGGACTCTGCAATGGGATTCGAATCGTCGGCCAGAGCGGTCACATATACTCGGCAGAATATCTCGGAAAAAATACACAGAAGGTTCTGAACGACCGTGAACTGAACCGAGAACATTTTCATATATTTGCTTTTTTTTGTTCCACTATTGCTGACGTACCATGTACATCCACAAAAGTAGTCATTAGTGAGTATTCATAGATAGGCTAATTGTGCCGGGCTTCGTTATTGAGGGTCCCCTCGATATTCTCACTAAGTTGAGCCTCTCCTGTGCACAGGCACATTCCCTCTCGCATATGAAGCGATTCAATTACGCTTGTTGGTCCCGCGTTGGTGGCATGGTCGCGGCTTGCTTTTTATTTAGCCACCGCGACACCGATCAGCCCGATAACAGACACTCGGCCGTATTCTGAACCAAGCAATATTGCAATTTCTGTACCCTGACAGTTATGTATAAAATTGTAATGTCGCCAATTTTGATGTTTTATGTTTGACAGGTTTGAAATTAATGAATTCAATCAATTAAAAAGCTCGTTATTCATAATGTTCTTAGGTTTTCACGGCCACTCATGGGTGATGTGTTGAACACACATCAGCCCTGATGATGGACCCTGCAATGGGATCCGAAACGTCGGCCCGAAAGGTCGTAACAACAAGGCATAATACCCCAGTAAACACAAACTTGAAGACTCATTATTCATAATTGTGAATAACTTAACGTTTTGTATTTAAATTTATTTTGATGTTAAGTAGGTACATCATTATTATTCATTTTACATATATATATATATGTCTGTCAAACCGACGTACGAAGGCCGAATGGTACGATCCGCTCGAGAGAAGGTACTCCAATTTGCACGATCTTGTTCCATCTGCTCTTCGTCCTTACGCTTCTCGGAGGCAATCCTTGTATCTCCCGTAAAATATGCATTTCGGAAGTCTTCGATCGCCTATGCGTACCACGTATCCCATCCACCCCAATATTACTTTCACGATCTTGCCCTCGATTTACTGATACTTAGAGATTCGTAGAACCATGACGTCGGATATACGGTCGCTTCAGTGGATCTGTAGAATGCGATGAAGCAATCAGTGATTGAACATTTTTAGATTTCTAATATGTCTTCCGTACGGAACCGTACGGCGACAAAAGGCCCATGCTACAAATTTTCCATAGGACGTTATGTATTAGTTTTTTTTATATGAAAATGCTTTCAATAAATACGTTTTTAACTTTTCAAAGCAAGAAAACACTTTGTGGCTTGACATTATAAGAAATTTAAGAAAAAATTACACACTATGTTTTAAACCACTTAATTGCTATTCCATTGAACTTTCTACTATTAAAATGATAGCTTTTAACAATGGTTATGAACCCGATTTGATAGATAGAATTCTTTCCAAAAAACTCCGTCAAATTTCGTCTAATAAATTTATTTATAACGCTCTTCCAACTATCAAAAGTAATATTCTAATACCTCAATGGCGGAGAATTCTTTTTATAAATAATTTTTCAATACTAAGTACGACTAAACTCCCTAAAGAGATAAAGCCAGCATTTTATACCAGTAACAATTTAGGCAAATTATTAAGTAACTGTAAAGACAAAGAAAATATATTAAACCATTCTGGTATTTATAAACTTAGCTGTAATGATTGCCCAGCTTTCTATATTGGTAAAACATCGAGAAACGTAAATATTAGAATAAAAGAACACATTAAATGCTTAACAAATGTAGGTTTTTCTGAATTTGCCGAACATCTAATTAATTTTAATCACACATTTAATAATAATACAGGGCCAAAAATTTTACACAAAAACGGATTAGGTTTGCGACTTAACAATCTAGAAGCATTAGAAATTAATAAAGCTATCAACAATAATAGTCAAATAATAAATAAACAAATAAATTTATCTAATAGTCCGATTTTAAAGTTGTTCCCTCTATCTTCAGTTAACTCCTCCCATTCCCTCCCCCCCACCTAGTTGACACTCTGTCCCTCTCTCTTTTTCTTTCCTCCTTTATAAATTTCTGTACCTAGATTAGTCTATATTGTAATTGTCCTGAAGAAGGTTGAGTCCAACCGAAACTAGTTGACAAATAGATAAAGCAATTAAGTGGTTTAAAACATAGTGTGTAATTTTTTCTTAAAAAAAAAAAAAAGTTTTTGGTCATTATGTCATAGGATCCAACATTAAATGAATCTTTTGCGACGTTGATCTTTTTTCTTCTTCTTTATAGTAATTTTTTTATCTACATATAAAAGTCATTAAATATTCTCATACCCTGCTCAATATTCATTCAACACGAGTGCCCCATTCTTTAAAGTGACTTTAATTAACTACGACAATGACATACTTACTAAAAACGACACCTGTTTCATCATCAAAAATGTTGCATGATTACTTCTCAAAAAATACAGAACCGTATTATTTATAATAAATAAATAAATATATATATTTTTTATTATTAACAATTGCTAGAAAAGTCCTATGAATAATTTTTGATTATTTTCTTTTGTTTAAACTCCACGATATTGCAAGGTAAGCATCCAAAACTATCGATTTTATTTTGAGAAAAACTAAAGTATTTCAGATAATGTTTCTATATAAATTCGATGTAACTTATTAATCCCTTATCAAAGTTTATCGGAATTCACAAAAGCAATTTGGGTTGAGATTAAAAACAGAAATTTTACTTTTGAAACTTAATTATATATTGTTTATGCCTAAGTGATACAAAAGTGCGTGCTCTCTCGATACTATCACAGATTAAATTAAAACAGTCCTCTCCGATCTTTAAGAACTCCAACCCTATTTCAAATCATGATTTAAAACTCTAATTGAGTTTGTTTCACTCTTCTGCAACGATTAATTAATTATAATGATTAGATCCTGTCCACCTGACCTAACATAACCTTTTAGAGATAGGCACTGTTTAAAAACGAAATTATATTTATCTACAAATAATATAACCGTCCCAGCGTTAACACTGAAGAGGTTGTTAACACATTCTTACCATACAGACAAGTTTGCACTGCATACATATTGCCAGTGTCAGGTACTACAGTATGTTACTTTAATATCAATGACCTTGAAAAATATGAGCTATTTATTGCGCTAATTATATTTTAAATATTTTAATCTTGACAATCAATTAAACACTCTTACTAACTGATTTATTTTGTCTTCTTCAAAAAGAGCAAAACAATTTTGTGGTGACATACAATGGTGACAACAATAAAACATTTTTTTATATTTTTAGTGTCCATACTTTGAATTTTTATTTCTTAGTATACATTGTATCTTAACGAAAAAACCATAGGCCCTTAAACATGTTGATATTTCAATATAAGTTGCGAAAACACGGTACATTTTTATTAATTAAATCTAGTTTGTGCTATATATATATATATATATATATATATATATATGTTAGTTCAAACTACTTTGGGGGTAACCCGCGTCAAGTCAAGAAAAGGAATTTCATTGTTGTTTTCTATTTCCATTGTGAACTTGATGTTATTATGGATTTCGTTCAAAAAATTGAGGAATTTATGTAGTTCTTCCAACCCGTGTGGCCATATAACGAAAGTGTCGTCCACGTATCTGATCCAAAGTTTCGGTTTTAGTCGTGCCCTTTTTATAGATTCTTTTTCTAATTTAGTCATGAATAAGTTAGCGACTGGCAGTGATAAAGATAGGCCCATTGGTGCTCCTTTGACTTGTTTATACATTTTATTATTTTACGTAAAAAAGGTGTTATTGAGGCAATGTTCTATTAATTTTATAATATCGTCTGGAGGATCGATCACTTCTTTTATTGCTTGGAGGGCTTCGTCCGTGGGTATGTTGGTAAAGAGGGATATTAAGTCAAAGCTGACAAGGATGTCATCCTTTTATAATTTTTGATTCGCAATTATTTCGATAATATGTTCTGAATTTTTGACAAAAGATTCCGCCGATTCTACATTTGGTTGTAAATAGTTGGCAAGATATTTTGATAACATTTGGAGGGGCGAACCGATAGAACTGACTATGGGTCTAAGAGGAATATCTGCTTTGTGTATCTTTGGTAAACCGTATAATTTTGGAAACCGTGACGACTTTTCTCTAGGTATTAATGACTTTTTCAACTCTAGGTCTAATTTGGATGACATTATTTTGGCTTTAGTCGTTTTCTCTAAATAGGTTATTGGATTATTATTATGCAGTTTGTATGCGGGATCATTAAGTAAATTAGTAATTTTGAGGTGATAATCTTCGCTCTTCATGATAACTGTTGAATTTCCCTTGTCAGCAGGAAGAATGATTATATCTTTATTCGCGCGGAGTTCTTTAAGAGCTCGTATTTCGTTGAGAAATATGTTCCTTTTTGGCGGAAGCGATTTTCTAAGTATATGGCAAGTTTATTGCCGAATGGTTTCGTTATTTCGTTATTATGGCCGTGTTATTTGTAAGTTTGCATACCGCCGCTTCAATTCCCGTAACAATGTCTTCTTTCGGAATTTTTGGAGGAACCACGCCAAAATTGAAACCTTTGCTTAAAACCGAAATTGTATTATTATTTAATTCTATATCGGTGAGATTGTGAATGATTTTATCTGAGTCTAAATAGTTTTGGTATTCTAGGTGTTTATTTTTATTATTATTATTTTGTAGGTACAAGAATTTATTAATTTGGCGGTTGGTATTTATTTCGTGATTCGATTCAATTCTATAATGATTAAGATTATCTAATTCAGACCATAGTAGCGGGTGTAATTATTAGTATGTTTGATATGAAGGTTTTTAATGTGGGAACCAAGTCTGTGTAATTGCAAATGAATGTAATCAATTTCATCGCGTATAAGAGCAAAACTTGTATTATTAAGGATTCTGCTTACCGATTTTCGGTTACCGCGTTGTCTCACTTGAAAACACTTTGGCACTACTTTTTTATTACGACACCGGCACAAAAAGATCACATAGAAGTTTCTCGTGTTTACATTTTAATTTTACAAACATTCTTGTTTCACCATACACGTCCTCCCCGTAGAGGTTATTTATGTTAAATCGAAGGCTTTCACGGGTACAATACTTGACGCGGGTTACCCCCAAAGTAGTTAGAACTAACACATATTGTACCCGTGAAAGCCTTCGATTTAACATATATATATATATCTATAATATATGTATATATATTACGGCTAAGGATGGGTCTGAACATATACTTAAGATTAGCCAGCTAAACTTAAGTGTAGCTGTAACTCTTTGGCTAAAAATTAGAAAAGGAAATGGTTAGGTTAGGTTACGGCTACACTTAAGTTTAGACGGCTAATGTTGAAATATATGATGAGAGAATCAACATTAGCCTCTCCTCGAACATGTACTTAAGGTTAGCCGGCTAATCTAATGTTTATGTTCACATCCATTTTTAGCCGTAACATATTCATAGAGTATTTCTAATGATTAAAATCAGCTCGAGTCACTTACGTTAATTGTGTTTACATTTCAATTAACTTTTTGTCTGAATAGACCTTGTCTATGATTGCCCATACTTCACACCAAAATTAAATGGAGGTAAAAAAAAACAGCGTCAAAAGTGGCATAAAACTGAGTACGGTTGCCAATAAAAATTATGTAAGTACTTGCCAGACCCGTACCCCGCTTCAAAATGGTGTTATTTCAATTCAATGTCGCAATCGTGAGCAGTATATCTTTATTGTACGTACATAATATTCTGTAGCTTTCAGTAAGTCTTTCGATAGCAAAGGGTCAAGAATATTTAAAGTTGAGGAGAAAGGGATAAAAATATATACTACACTACAAAACGAAGGCCTCTAAAATGTAAGTAGTGCTATTAATATAATTCTCTGTATGAGATCTGTCATTAACTTCGTAAATTCATATTTTTTTAGTAACACGGCATTACAGTAAGGCGTGCCTTGTTATAATAGTGGGTGATCCAAAACGTAAATATTTTATAAAATATAAACTTAACGACCGTGTAAAGCATGAAGTTGGAATGTTAAAACATACTAATTTTCTTATACTTAACACTACAACAGTGTCAACACTGTAACATACCACATTATAGAATTACCCAGGCATAAATAAAACACATAGGTGTGTAGCGACCTCACCGGAAGTCGAACCCGAAAACCCCGGTATGAGATGGCAGTATCATATCAACTACACTAAAAGGGGAAAATTTAATAGAATAATTTTAAAAAAATTTTTACTTAGCAAAAACACTAATAAATCTTGTATATATATAATATACACAAGATTTTACAAACATTACAAACTTCATGTTCAATGCATACAAATTATGAATTTATATCTAAAAATATACATATACACATATACATACACACTAGGGTGTGTCACTTTGTATGGCGAAAAAAAAAGTTTTTTATTTTTAAACTTAATAGTTATCAAAAGTTGCATTGCATTTATAACTACACAAAAATGCAAAAAAAGTTGCAATTGAAGTATACTTTTGGCTGGTTCTAGAGAGCCAAATATTCTGAAAATGTTGGTTTTTAGTAATTTTTCAGAGGTAATAAAAGTGCTGTTTTCTTCTACATAATTTTTATCAGATTACTTAATTTCGTTAATATGTATATAGATAATATACTAAAACAAAAATTTACTGCAAATTTTAAGCTGAATTATTTTTTTTAAATTATAAAACATACAAAATTTTCCAAAAAGAGTATTTTTAAAGACAGCAAAAGTTATTTTTTAGAATTAAACATTGGCATAATTTTCATAAAATTCTGCTTGGCTGCCTTCTCCCTTCCTAACCTAACCTTCTCTAACTGTTTACCCTATGACAGAACCTGCAGCTACAGTCGTCAATTTAAGGAATCCACACAATTCCCTGCCACACACAGTCAGTAGATTTCTTTCTACTAACTGTGTGTGGCAGGGACTTGGGAAAATCCAATATTCGGACATTTCGTTCGACGAAAACTGTCTTCAGCTCTTCACTTTATAAGTACATAGCTCAAAAGCGGTAGTTCAATCAGTATAAGTTTCTCATCCTGCCAGGAAATCATGTCGTAATAATGATCGCTCTCAAAATTGATTTATGGTATCACAAAAGATCTCGACAATGATTTTTGCGAGGCACGAGCTTTCAAAACTCTCGTATACCCTGTTCTATTACAATTTTGTTGTCATTTGTCAACATTTGATGCCTCCCTGATATCATTCAGTGTAGCCGAAGCAATAGCAGCGCCTGCTCTGTGCGATACGCCATAACATACCTACTTCAGCCAATTTTTCGAATTTTTTTGTACTTTCTCAATTTTCTCTTCCTTTAACTATGTTTCCAATGCCTATGCAACTGAAGGTTCTTTGGTCTTCAAGAAATGGGTGGTCTTTAATCGGAATAGTTTTATTTGTTCTACATTTACAAGAATAATAATTTTTGCATTTGCACGCAACAATGTCAAAAAGAATTGTTGATTTAGTTATAAAGTTTTCTATTTTATCTAAATACGATTGACTTTTTGGTTCTTTGTTGAATTTTTTCGATAGTAGCCTATACTGTTTGCAATATGATAATAGAAGCTGGCTCACAATGCTTGCATTTTTACAAACTTCAAGAACGATTCGAGCCACTTGAGAAGTGATTACGTTTGCTTGTGGTTCTAAACTACTTGACTGTTTCATTTCATGACGCGCCCACTCATAATGTCGTTAAACATATCCATAAGTTGGTAACATAGTACTTTTGAATTTTTCGGGATATTTCTCAAAAATACGTAATTTCGTACGACCTCTGGTTTCTTTTCTACTTGACGGATTCGATGCCATTGTGATTCGTTTCACGAATGAATTAAACACTTTAATTTATAACGTATAATGAAGAAACTTTACGACGGTTCAAAACAAGTAAGGTAACAAATACAACCGTTCGGTATGGAGTCTGACCTAATGAGGCACGCATAACGGGAGCGCGACCCGAAACAAGCCGAAATTGCCCGAACGGGGGTAGGTATTTAAGCTAACAGATTATCAAAATGAACTTAAATATGGCGTTTTCCTTATGCTGGCTATATTATTATTAGAAAAAAAGCATTTAATTACTAAGACAATTGGTAAATACAAAAAAATATATCGTTCTGATTGGAACGTTATTTTGCAACTTTTTCTATATTTTAAGGTCTTATAGCTAGCCAAAAGTACCAGTATTAAGGAAAACTGTAAATACAGCATTTAATAACATATAAAAATGCAACTTTTGAGAACTATTATACTTGAAAAATCGAAAGTTGAAAAAAGTGACACACCCTAATACACACCCATATACACACATACATACATACACATACACATATATATACAAACATACACATATACATATACATACATATATACACACACATATACATATTGTATATTAAAGTAATAATTTAATATTAAATAATTAAATTTATTAGTGTACCCACGCTTCACATTTCTTCCGCCTCTCGAGCCGACAACGTCGTACACTAAGAGGTCTGAAACCGCGGCACGGTGATCAATTTTGAGCATTTAGTTGGAAATTAGTTTTTATGAATTTTACACAAGTAGCAAATGATATTTTAAATTATATAATACCTAGTAATGGTTGAAAGTGTATCTTTAGAGTTTTTTTATTCTATAGTTAGTGATATACGACACCTGAGAAATAGTATACTTCATCAAATTGACTAACATATACTGTGTTAATTATATTTATTCTGTGAATAGTAAAACAAATACAAAAAACCAGAAAAGCATTTGTTTACTTAACAAATTTTTATTGACAATAAATTAAAATGCAACATGAAATAAAAATATAATAAAAATTCATCAATTATTATTAAAGCCTAATAATGTAGCGTCATCAAATTGTAGTCTTCTTTTGGAATCTATTATTCTTGGAATATTTAATAACGATAAAACATCTTTGAGGAGAATGCTTGCTTTTTTAATGGGAGTTTCCTAGTACTTGAAATTATGGGATCTGAAGAAACTAATAAAATATTAAGCAAATCTTCATTGGTGTTGAGTCTAGAAATTTTTAGAGTATTGTGCTCTCCATATTTTCTAGATTCTTTGTACCTCGCTTCTTGAGCATCTTCTGATAACAGGCTTATAGGGAGTATCATTCCTTTTGAAATGCCTCGCGTTCTTCTTATGAACAGTTCAAAAAGTTCGCGTCGTGTCAGTACTTTTCGGCTCTCTACAAAAAATTAATATCTTTATAATATGCAAATGTTACTAAATACGTTATTTAGTGAAAGGTTGGTGTTATGAATTAAAAATAGTGTCGATGAAAAAATAGATAGTTTTTTTTTTTTAATGTTAAGTTTCATGTAAAATCATGGAAAAAATACTTTTGTGACAGCATATTCGAACCTGGCATCTTCTGATCCGCAGTCAGACGTGGCATTCTTTGCGCCACAGGACCAGATAAGCAACGCGGCAAAATTATTGTATACAAATAGAAATCATCATCCAAATGCAGAAACGTACTACAATGGTTGGAGTAATTATAATATAGATGCTACTGTTATATAATATGATACAAATAAATAATCGACACACGTTTACTATAATATCACTGTACAAGTCTTAGTTTGATATATTAGTTTTGAGTTGGAGTGTAAGCAAACTGGAATTACTTGGAGAAAAAAGAAGATTGTAAAATTTCTAAAAAAGAAAGATAAACCAAACCTAGCCTATCAAACCAAAAGTTTTGATTCAGAAGATATATTGAAAAAAAATTGTTAAAAAATAGTACTTATCGTTGTTTTGATGACTACAGAATTAGGCAAGATAACGACTTTTTTTAAATAAAGAAGTAAAAGTACACTCATATAATTTTAATAACTTAGTATTGCATAAAAAAATGCTTCCCTGAAACCGCAAAACCTTTTGTGAGAATATTACGAAGTAAGTAAATTAAATTATATTTAAAAACAAAATAGGTTTCTCTTTGATATCGCTCCACAAAAGAGATTATAACTGACAGTTGACATTCAGAGGCACTTTGTTCAAGATAATAATAAAATGAATTGTAAAAAATCTTTATGTAATTTACATATATAGGCCTTAGGAATAAATTAAAGCAGGGAAGTAATAAAATAAATATTTTTTATAATATTTTATTAATATTAAGGTAATTTTGATTAAAAATACATTTATATACCTATATAATTAATGATATTATAAAATAAATCTATAACTTCTAAATATGAGTTCAAGCCCAAAAATCATTATCTAATTATTTTATATTTTCTACTGACTAACATTATTCGTATATTAGATATTATAATAAAATAAATTAATTTTATAATACATGCTAGAATTGGAATAAGATATTTAACAAATTGTGAACAAAATTATTAAAATATTCATACTGTTTTCAAAAGACTTAATAAAGATGCAGAAATGTATAAAATTACGAACTAAAGCGTTCCCTACTATTTCATCAGCGAAGTTGTAAACTTTTATTTATAATTAAGGTAACATTTTTGGAATTCACACAATATTTTCGGTCCACGTACGATAAAATTCTCATATTAGATAACACAATCCACTATAATTATTTATGCATTTAAGTATTTTAATACATGCAATGAAAATATACTCACATATACATTTTAAAATACGTACGTATATTTCTGATATATTATATATACCTTAGCTTCTATTCTTAAAGTATATTTACTTTGAATCATTTGAAAAAAAAATAATAATACAGGATCCCTGGGATTATCATTAATCTTTATTATAAACATTTACAAAGCTTTATTTGAATAAATATCTCAAAGTAAATGACTTACCACATGATCATCTCGAAAGTAAAATAAAACCACAATTTTAATTAAGTTGAGTCATTTAATAAGAGATTAACCCCGAGAAATGTCATTCACATCCTTCGGTGGTTGTTGTCGTGATTAAGGAGAGGATAATTAGGAAAAGTAAACGTGTATTTTGTTTTAATTTCTGACAGCACTGGAAAAGCTTTAACACACATTTACAAATTAAGAAGTTTTATTTATTTATATATTTTAAAATTTAATAGTATTTATAATTTTTTTAAAATTTTATTTTTGAAAATACTCAAAGTGCACGTAGGTACAAATAAACATACATATATGTACGTAAAAAAATACATCAAATGTCAATTGATGAATACATAGGCGGGTTCTGAGAGTGAATTGTTTTACGCTCACCTTTAAAAATTGAATTTTGTTGTAGAAACTGCGCGTTTCTTAGTATCCTTAAATGTTGAACTCTCGTCAATTTCAAACTTTTGCAGCACACTCAATTGTTTCGGTAATTTTCAAGTATCACCCCCGTTCGTAGCCGTGGTGACGGAGCTCAGGGGAGCCCTGGTGGACCTCGTCGAACTTCGGCGCAGCACGGAAGTCTGCTGGTTAGACTGGTGGTTGTAGAGAAGCGGGTCGTTCTTCTTTTGCGCACCCTTGCAGCTGCAAAATATCAGCTCCTTCATACCCTTGCGGAAGTTCCTGGAAAGAAATGCGTACAGGAATGGGTTGATCCCCGAGTTGAAGTACGTGACGAGGAACGTCAGCGGAGTGAAGAGGCTGCTGAAGTCGCTGCCGCCCTGGTAGTGGGAGGACCAGTACTGCCACATCTTGCGCGCGTGGAAGGGCAGGTTGCAGAGCGCGAAGGTCAGCACCACCACGATCAGCATGCGGATGACCCCGCGCCGGGCTCGGAGGACGTTCTGGGAGAGGTGGCTGAAGTGCGTGTCGCTCTGCACGCCTCCGCGTGTGCGCCATGTGGTCACGACGGGCAGATAGTCGTTTCCTCCTTCGATTGTCACCTGCGAAATAAAATAAGTCATTTAATTTTTTGGATTTATGGAAATTAATGTCGTGGCATTTCAATTTAAAATACATAACTTTTGGTGTAGGCGTAATAACGTGGAATATTTAGGGCATATACCTCATCTCCGATAACTGATACGATCACATCGTTCCCCGAGTGCAAACCGAAATATACATTCTGATAAAATTAGGTACAAGATTTTCTTACACTGTGTATATACTATTTTTGCTTAAACTGCAAACAAATTATTTAAAATATGAGGGAATTTTTCTAGAACGGGCCTACCCTAAAAGAGAAATCGCTAGAATTTCTTTCTGTAAATAATTTCTTTGGACAATAAATAAAATAACAAATTTTTTTCTCACGTAATTCAAATATATTTATAGTTATTTAAGCATAAAAAGTGATCAAATTTGTGTAATATGATTTTTTTTGTAGTAGAACTAATGATGTACAAAAATATGACACTCTTAACATAACAATTGTTTTTAAAGTGTGATTGTCCTGTTCTCGCAATGCGATATGATTTGAATCACCAACATATATTTATTAATTTATTTATACAGTAGATACATAATAATGTTTTTTATAATAAATTAATTCTACGTTATAAAATTTTAAAGACATTATATTTCCCATAATATGAGCCAAAGCTCGAGCTTGTGGGAGAAGTATTTACAAGCCAAATTAAAGTACAAAGCAGAAACCATTTAAAAGAGGTATTTTTTTAATACAGAAACCATTTGAGACATGTGGGCAATATAACAATACATTATTGTCCAAAATCAAGGATTTGACTTCTTTCTTAAACTGTTCGTATTTTGGAATATTCCTTTCTTGAAATTTGTTTTGCAACAACAATGTACTGTACCATTTAACTGCCAAGTATATATAATGATGTTGTGCCATGGTGGATCTTTAGGTTGGTGTCTTTATTTGTCCCTTTGTTCTATGTCTATTACTTATACAATCTAAGGGGTGAGATTTATTTATAAAATAATCTTTGTAAATTTGGCATACGGAGTTTGTTTTGTGCATTTTTGTGAGTGATGGTACATTAAATTCTTGAAATATATTTACAGTAGGATAGTCATAAGGTTTTTTGAGAATCGTTTTGATAATTATTTTTTGTATTATGATTAATGAATATACGGTGGACTTATTAGCCCCTCCCCACCCAATAATATCATACACTAGGAAAGACAGCATCAACGTGTAATACATCATTTTAATAGTATTTTTGTTATAATATATTCGTAGATTGTGAAAAACATAGATCAGTTTTCTCAATCGTTCCACGGTCAGATTGACATGGTTTTACCTTTGACATGTTTGTCAATTGCTATTCTTAAATATTTTTATAAGACTTATGATGAAGTTCACTCAGCGTTGCACGTTACATTATTTTTACAATTTTTACAATACATTCGTAGATTGTGAAAAACATAAATCAGTTTTCTCAATCGTTCCACGGTCAGATTGACATGGTTTTACCTTTGACATGTTTGTCAATTGCTATTCCTAAATATTTTTATAAGACTTATGATTAAGTTCACTCAGCGTTGCACGTTACATTATTTTTACAATTTTTACAATATATTCGTAGATTGTGAAAAACATAGATCAGTTTTCTCAATCGTTCCACGGTCAGATTGACATGGTTTTACCTTTGACATGTTTGTCAATTGCTATTCCTAAATATTTTTATAAGACTTATGATTAAGTTCACTCAGCGTTGCACGTTACATTATTTTTACAATTTTTACAATATATTCGTAGATTGTGAAAAACATAGATCAGTTTTCTCAATCGTTCCACGGTCAGATTGACATGGTTTTACATTTGACATGTTTGTCAATTGCTATTCTTAAATATTTTTATAAGACTTATGATTAAGTTCACTCAGCGTTGCACGTTACATTATTTTTACAATTTTTACAACGAATCGTTATATTGAGATTTTTGGATACTTCTTCTTGGAACGTGAAAGGAATGATAATTTTTTTTCCGAATTAAGTGACAAAAGATTGTCATCAAATCATTCTGTGATGGCTTTTATGTCATAATAAGCTGAAATACTAAATAGTTGATTCCATGGATAGGATATGAACTAACGTAAATTTACACAAGAAAGGTAAACAACTTGCTGCCCTTGCTGGTCCAATACGTTTGACTTGCTTAAAATTACTACAGGCTTGTAAATTTAAAAACAATGATGGAAAGGTCATACCAAATTCTAAAAACTTGTCCTAGTAAATAAGTCTCACTTTATTACACGACTAAGTTTTTACATAAGATACACGGTTTGGAAAGAATTTTTTTTTATAAACAAGAAGAATGTAAAAAATACGTTTTTTACTAGTAATACTGAAACTGCGGTATAAACAATATATCAAGTATTCTTCTTGCTACATTCACTCTGTGCTTAGTATTTATTCTCTCGCGCTTCTCTTCGGTCATGTGTAGCAATTTCTAAATATAAAGCACGACTTTTACGTAAACATAAATTTGAAAAAAAAATCAAAACAATATATATGTCTCGTAATATTTCCATAACAAATATCAAATTATTTTTGTAAAATGAACGTTTGCATAAAAGTCAAAAACGTAAAACTCACAGCGCGTATTTTTGAGGTTATATGTGACACCTGGCCGAGCGTTAACTGTTCTTCCGTACCATAAAATCTTGATTGATGGTGGAATTTAACTTTTTATTACGCAACTTTTTATTATTACGTTTTTGTAAACATATGAATGCAGTTTCATTAAAACAATAGATAGCAGAGAGAAAACACGTCAAAATTTTAAGAACAATTATTTGGCATACATGGCCAGCATCAAAATTTAGTGTAGCGAGTTATGAGGTTCACAGATTTTTTCAGAACGCCACATTAAACTGTAATGTTTATGTAGATGATTTATGGACTAGTGTTTGGCAATAACACCCCTTACTGGGTGACAAGCAATTCAATTTAATTAAAAAAACATTTCTACGTAAGTACGTTCAGAAAGAATAAAAGATCGCAAACATCTGTGATGGGATGAAGTTGTATGTGAGTCTGCCAGGGGATTTTGGGGATGAAACAAATATGAAATTTTTTAAGAAAAAACCAAGAAAGATTGTGATAAGTGCTTTTGATTACAAATTTGATATACTGATATTTTACATTGTATATATTAGGAGATATAAAGGTTTATTATTTGACCTATTTGAAGAATTAAAAAAATTATTAAACGTGTCTAATATTTTAATCATTATTTTTATAAGTGATCCGAATAATTAATGATGTGTATAATATTTCTACATATTAAATTATCTAAAATACAAAACTTTTAAAATTTAAATCATTTTAAAACAATTTGTACTTCTTGCTACTTTATACGATTTCACCATTTGCTTCTCGATAATGGCAGGATGCGCATTACTTACTGCGTTTTTAGCGGAATCATAATATAAATTATCGTTTTTTCTATTTAGATTGCCTACACATGCATATTTTGTATTCAATACATAATATTTAAAAATCTCAGTTCTAGTCTCACACTAAGTCCTTGCCTATGAAATTGCCCTTTTATATAGAAATTTTTTATCATTTTTTTAAATATAAAGTATACATTTAATTTATCAAAGTATTGGCCATCGTTATCAATGCAATTTTTTCATTTTAATGGAGGTTTATTGATGTCTTTGTTCTAGATATCCTGGGGACGGAAATCGATGAATTCATTAAAAGCGTTTATCATCGCCTTATCGAAGTTTTAAATTTTTCCCATGTAAATCAGCAGGTGCGAGACCTGGTGAGTAAGGTGGGTTACGGAAAATTTCCTGTCGAAGCTCTTGTAATTTAAAGACGGTCCGTTGTGCAGTATATGGATGAGCGTTGTCGTGGAGAATTATTAGACTAGAACATTTAATTAAGTCTCGGTTGTTTCAAAGTGAGCTTAATAATCGTTTATAATTCTCACAAACGGCGGGAAAACAAATAAATAACTAATTTTGAAAAAAAGACGGATTCAATATGACATTAATTTGAACTTGGAATTCTTAGTCGAATGCAAAATATTGATCTTCAAATTAGCCAGTATTTGAAAATGGCAAAAAATCGTAGATAAGTAAGGATCTGATGCAATCTTATAAAACAAAATGTGATTTAGTTAGTAAATATTGCACAACTTCATCAAAAAGGTCGTGTTTTATAATGTTTCCATTTTGGTTTTAAATATAAAATTCGACGGCAAATATAATTTTTAAATATTTCGGAGGCAAACTATTCAAATAAGGACATTTAAAACATGAAATGATTGCTTAACCGTAAAAGGTTACGAATATTTTATACGAACCGTATGTTTTTCCGAGAGAATTGTCTCTTGGAAAAATATACGGTTTAAAATATCTGTAACCATTTACAGTTTAATATGTCTAACGACCGTAATAATAACCTTAAATCCTTAGTGAAATGATTGCATTAAACGTAATACATATAAAATACACAGTAAAATAATAACAACACCTAGTGGGTACATATGATACGATAAAAGTGAGAACAGTATTTATTTCTGTTTTTATTCAGTTTTGTGTAGCGCCAAAGAGTATGGATATAATACACAAAATTGTAGAAAATATGAACAATAAATATTTCATAAAATTTCAAGAATTTCTAATTTATTTGCGACTGGATATTTGTAGACCTGAGCATAAAAGGTTTCGCTGACCCTATTTATCCCACAAAGCTATCCGCATTGTCAAATAAAATCCCAGTTGCAGAGAGTCAGCTGCTATCCATTCATAGGAATTCAATAGTGTCTAATACTTTGGGCCACAAGTTTTTGTAACCCTAAGTAAAATATATTTGACGAAATTACATAAGTGGTTCATGTACAATGAATATTCGCTGATTTTTTTACGAAATCACATTTCCTTTGTGAATTAACGAATATTTTCCGAGTAAAGATTTTTTATGATAAGAACATGGTAATGAAAGTATTTAAATATCTCTTATCGTCAAGACAGGGTCCGTAAAGAACGCATTGTTCGACCATTTATCGACTACGTTAGTTTTAAAATAGGTTACCACGAAAAACTCTTTTAATTTAACGGGATTAAAAGTCTATTTTTACCCGGAAACTCCACGCTAAATACAGGTGAAACAATTTTTATTATCGGATGAATAGTTTAGGAGATTACCTCCTACATACAAACTTACAAACTTTACCTCTTTATAAAGATATAGATTAGTATAGATAACTGTTAAAGCGTAACGAAAAATTACGAGTTGCGCTCCCGTGGTGACTATATTTTTGATGTGTCTCGCTTTCCTGCAATCTATGGCAGTGATTTCGCGCGCGCGCGGAAATGCGCAACAGGAAATACGACGCCGGGGAAGCGCACGCAATTTCATTTGACCAATGAGTGCGCGCGATGGAAACAATCAATGACCAACAAGTGCTACCACAGCGAAAACGCACACTTCCAACATTCAACGCTCTGATTTTGTATATATGTTGTGCGTCTGGTGTCAAGCGGGTGGATGTTGTAACTTTGATATATTTTGGCTTATATCTTCGAAACTATTCAATAAATACTTATTTTTTTAATATTAATGTAAAAAATAACTACCCCTAATGATTTAAATTTTCAATTTGTATTTTATTTATGCGATTATTTTAAAGTATTTATTCAAAGTTTTCATACAATATGTACAGCGGCATACTACCGCCATCTATGAAAATAAATAAAAAAATATAATTGACCAAACACGTTTCTAAATAAAAATGTGTAGGTATATAGTAGATATAGGGTACCTACCTAGTCCGGCAAAATTCAATAATAAATAAATGCACATACATTTTCTTTACTCGTATTTACTAACTTATAAATATATAAATATTAGCTTTTTTAAATTTTGATGTTTATTTCTGTTGCAGCTCTATTGATATTTTTAATTGTGAGATGTCAAATGTTACACATCATTTATGCGACTACTGTAAGGCTCACTCGTTTTTATTTTGATAGAAATTTCTTTTTGAACACTCCAATGGTCAATAGGGACAATTCAATTTCTGCTAAGAAAATTACAATGATATTTGTCATGTACCGTTTCCCTCGTCGTAAGCCTATAAATTAATTTTCGAGGAAGAGTGATTACGATGAGAAATGAATATGTCAAAATGAATATTTTTCACGGGTTTACAACTAGTAATATTTTAACTGTTGGTTAGGGTTTTGTTCACAAGTTACACAGACGAGTGAACATTTTATTTACTTACCCTAGAATTTAAATACCTAGATATATTATAGATGTGTCATAGAGATGAGGCTATATTTTTATATGGGAAAGTAGGTGTGGAAGTCTTTTTGATTGGAAGGGCTTATCGTACGACTGGCTTAAGTGATCGCTTTAAACAATGTACTTTACTTTATACTTAAGCCAGCAGTACGATAAGTCTTAAGCCCTATGAACACCCAAAAAGACTTCCATACCTACTTTCCCATATAAAAATATAGCTTCGTTACTACGAGACATGCTCTCAGATAACCTCACCAAAAATAATTATTACCATGATTTTCGGAATAAATTTGCACAATTTGCAAACGTTGTTCTGGCGTAACTCTATTCATGATGAAATGCTAAACCAAACTGAACTCAAATCAGCTATCAGCTGTTCAATATCTTGGTTGTCGCTGGAAAAGCGTCGAAAATTAAAAAAAAAACTCCACAAAGCATCCTGTATGTAAAGACTAATGCCATAGCCATAAAATTATCTTTTCGATAAAACCAATATCACGGCCACCAAAACAATTTATGCGTTGTATTTTATTATAAATTTCTCTATCTCTAAAAAAACATTCTATATATAATTCATCAGGTCAGTCAAGTCACCTTTTAATAGAACACAGATAAAATACATAATTTATTTCGATAAAAAGATAGGCAAAACACTATCCCTTCATAGAAACAGTGGTTTAACTCAATGAATTATTGAAATTGTACCTAAGTAAATAATGGAATTCATTGGTATTAAATGAAATTATATTTTCCTTAATATCAAAATCGATGAAGGCGGAAATGGTATTTCTTAATATACTTCATACATTTTTTGCACATCGTTTAAATAATTTTTCACCACTTACGGTAGAGTATTTTTTATTTTTATTTTTAAGTTCGAATTTAAGTACAGAAAGTACTATTAGTATAAGTATAAGTAGTTTATTACACACAATTTACTCCAACCACTTATGTGATAATGAAAACATGAGGCTTTTCCGAGTACACATTATAAACATAATATTACGTATTTATTAAATAACTAGCTGATCATACTCGGCGTTGCACGGATTAAGGATTAAGTTTAATATAAATTTGTGAGGGTAAACAAAGGTTCGATTAGAACGGTACAAATTTGCTTCGAAAATTAGGAGAGGGGAAAGGGTAAAAGAATAAGGAGGAAATGTCACCAATGTTAACCGCCGAGTCCTAAAGAATAATTTTGCAAATTATGGGTCCGATCGGTCAAACGTTACAGATTTGCATTGAAAATATATCAGGGAGAAGGAAAGGGGTGAAATAATAGGGGGTAAATGTCGCATATGTTACCCACCGAGTCCTAAAAAATAAGTTTACAAATTTTGAGTCAGATCGGTCAAACGGTACAGATTTGCATCGAAAAAATATCAGGGAGGGGAAGGGTTAAAAGAATAGGAGGGAAATGTCGCGTATGTTTCCCGCCGTGTCCTAAAGAATAAGTTTCCAAATTTTGAGTCCGATCGGTCAAACGGTACAGATTTGCAGCGGTCAAGCGGTACAGATCAAAAATATGTCATGGGGAGGGAAAGGGGTAGAAAAATAGGGGGGAAATGTTTCCTATATTACCTGCCGGGTCCCAAAACATAAATATGCACAATTTGAATCGAGTCAGACAAACGGTGTGGATTTGTATAGAGAACAGACAGACAGACAGACAGACAGACATTGAGTTTTGTAAGTAAAGATATTAAGTATAAAACCACTCCGTTTTATCGGTTTCGGTAATATACTGTACAAGTAAAATAAAGACCTGGCATTGGACTTATTTTCTTCACCTAATCTTTTACGACAACGTTGGCTCTCCATAAGTGTCTCGAAATTGTAATGTATATTTTACGATTACACGTGTTTTTATTACAAGGTCAATTAAAATTTCATTGATCCAATGATTAATTATGATGGTGTTCCTATTTAGATAAGGCTTCATCCACACTATCAGTCTAACATACACGTTGGAGCGAGATCCGCCGAGAGCGGACCATGAGCAAATCGATAGTGTGGACTTAGCCTAAATGTCTAAAAATATTAAAAATTATTTTACAGTTTTTATTTTTAAGATAATTTTAACATGCCTTATATATTTTTTGCAGAATTATTAATTATACATTTTACAAATATTGGTTAAAATTATTTGCTAATCTATGCGATATAATAATGACCTAATATGACTGCTGCCTATTACTCTCCGATATAATTAGAATATGTAATTCAATTTGGTTAATTGCATTAGTTATTTATAAAAAAATTATCAGATTTACACAATATAAATTTTTCGGGAACAAACTTAGGTGTGCCTTTATTTTAAACAGTAATCAGTAGGAAGTAAGTGTTCAGATATTATATAAAGAATTATTCAAGATTCAGTTTTAAGTATAAACTTTTTTTTTGAATATTCAGGAGAATTGACATATGAAAATACAAAGCAGTTATATCAGTTCGTGGATAAAGACTTTTCGGAAGTAAAGTGTTTCGTTTTCGTTCAATCGTTTATTTGTTCCATAATATTTTTATTAAATTTTTTTTTTGTTATGGCAGCCGAATATTTCCTTAATGTAGTTCTACAAGAGTAAATTTAGTAAAACGAGGCAATATCGAGTACATTAAATATGAAAATCTACTATGTCCTAGACCGTTGATTTCTCGCTGTTATTATGAATATATCGTTGTTTAAACGTAACTGTTAAATATATATTTTGTCATTTGCGCATTATTTTATTTGAGGTCAATGGAAGAGGTTCAAAAGTCGAGCAAAGCGATAGGGGAAGGGATATGTTGGAGATCACATATAGGTACAGGAAGAGATTCCTGCCTTGATAATAAGTCTTAAATCTATTTTCAATTTTTACAAGAATTTAATCATTTTTTTAATTAATCATAATTTAATCATTACACTCAAATTTCGACTGTTGCAAACTCCTGAATAGTATTAATTTTAAAATACCTAACCGTAGGACCCGCCAAAACATGCTGTTTTATTGTGACAATTTGGACACAAACTATCGTTCAAATTCTAGCATACCTCGGATGCACAAACTGGGCAATGAACTACCTACATCTGTCGACATTTTAAATCTATCTCTCTCAAAATTTAAAAAATTATTATATGATCATTTCTTTTCAAAATATTAATTTTTATATAATGTCTTAAATTTTTTATATATACCTGGCTATTCAAATTTAATATTGCTATATTATCGGTGAGTAAAAATTTCTGAGATCACTACTTTACACTTTTTTGCATATATACTTTTTTTACATATATGTCTAACCTCATTATGTTTAAACTATGTATATATACTTTTTTACATTTATACCCTTTATTTTTCTTTTACATTTAATCGTTTGTTGTATTTTAATTATGTATAAACCTGTTGTAAAAGGCTATTAAGCCGTGTAATTAATAAAATAAAAAATAAATAAATAAAATAAATAAATTTTATTCGACTTGTTTTAAAGCGAATAAAGTTTTCAAAATCGATGAAAGTTACCCTAATGATACTTGCAAAAAATAAGTCAGAAATATTGGGGAAAAAATACAAATTTTGATATTGCATATCTCCATAACTATCGGTATTAGGTCATTTTCGAATCATTATCAAGGCAGGTACTTGTAAAGTTTTTACTACTAGCAATGAGATACCCCGTATAACTGCATGATTAATCATAATTGAACATGTTACATCTGTCCTAGCATACTTCACATAGAAACTGTAGGCTGAGGCTTGGATCGATATTTTTCGATATTCCCATCGAAAGATATCGATCATGTCGGAAGCCGCAGACAGCACAGCCCCATACCTTTTTTGGGAGAATATTCTGGAAACATTCGCAAATGTCTATAAATAGAGGGAGAGACGCGATTTCTAACACTCTCCTCGTAGACCCCGTTCATCCAGTGTTTTATAACTAGTCTTAAGTTTTTATCAAAAAGGTATTGTTAAAAATCTGTGTATTCAAAATTAAATCTTGTAAGTATATTCCAAATTCTTATTTTTATTCTTTGCTTCCCGAATTATATATATATATTCCAATGTTTAGATACCCCAGTATTTAAAGATTGGTGGTGACCCCTTAAATTAAAGTAAAGCCATTAGAGAACAAATACATCCTCCCGCGCCCCCTGCCACATTGGTGACCCCGACACAGAGCCACATTGGTGACCCCGACTACAAAGAACACATTAAATTCTTTTTAAGATTAAATCCAAAAATTCAAATTATTCGCGCGAAGCATACCTACCTTCAGTAGTAACAAAATTTCATCGCGTATCACATTCTTTTACTGACATTTTTTTCTATTTATTTATTCATTCATTTACGCCTAAATAGGCTTTTACATATGTAGGTATATAACAGTTATTTGCAAAAAATAATATAAACAGAGAGAAAAAGAAAAAAAAAGAAAGTGTATATAATTTACATTATGGCGGAATGTAGCGCTCTCAGTATCGCGCCCCTATACTGTGACAGGCCAGAACCAAACACGTCCGCTATGTTTGTATAATTGTTACCTAACCTGTGTATTCTAGGTACTAGCGAGTTGTAGTGAGCATTTGTTCTAGTATTGTCACAGTAAAAAGGCGTCGGCACTCGAGTAGTTCGACTGGGTACATGGAACATTATTAAGGACAAAATTTCAGGGCTGTGGTAATGCGAGTTTACAATTTTATATAATAAAATCAGATCGGATAAAACTCTCCTGTCCGATAGTGGCAATAAACCGGTAAAATATAATAAGTTTGTATAGTTAAGATTTTCTATTGGGATATGGAGACGGAAATTTATGTAATTTATTCTGATAAATACCCAGTCATTAAAATATACATTAATTAGATACAACAAAAGGAAACAGATTAAAAAAAGGATTTGATTTGTGTACGATTTGTGAATTCAGACTTAGTCAAAAATATGGAATTTCACGAAAAATTTAAGCTCACCTTTTCTCTCTTAATTTATCAATCTACCGTGCAGGCTGAAAAATGTTTTTCCATTTTTTCAGCGTCCGCCAGATTGTCAAAGGAGGCCATTTGATGTACCGTAGAGTATGGCCCATTGTTTCCGCGGGGCATTGTGGACTTGAAATATCACATCGTCATATAGAGGGACATTGACAAGCTGGGCACTCTTTCAATGTGGTCTTGTTGGCACTGGTTTTGTTGACTCATTGAACGACGGAAATTGAACCGTGAACCGTGAACCATGATTTAAATACCGCATGTATTGTACCTACACCATCGCCCAACTTGCTGAATAATGAGCATCTGCGCATTTCAATTAACTTTGGTAAAGAATGTTCTTATGTTTAGTAGGCAAGATCACACGGGAGCACGCCTCACATTGAATGGGGCTGGTATAGAGAGAGTGACAAAGTTTAAATACCTTGGAAGTATCCTAGCGGAAGACCTCGACCCAGAAACCGAAGTCAAATGCAGAATTGAAGCATCGCGAGCTGCTTTTAACAAAATGAGACAGATATTCTGCGATGACAATCTTAACCTGAAACTTCGACAGCGACTGATCAAATGTTATATATGGTCAGTCCTGCTGTACGGAGTGGAATCGTGGACCCTCAAAGTGAGTAGCATGAACCGGCTGGAGGCGTTCGAAATGTGGATACATCGGAGAATGCTCCGGATACCCTGGACGGATATGGTCAGCAACACAAGAGTTCTTCAAAGAGCTAGAGTGAATAGAGAGTTGCTGACAAATATCAAAATCCGAAAGGTATCGTATTTGGGTCATGTGCTCAGAGGAGAAAAATATGAATTGCTCCACCTGATTCTTATGGGCAAGATAGAGGGTCGTAGAGGTGTTGGAAGGAGACAAATTTCCTGGCTCCGCAATATACGCGACTGGACGGGCATAAGAAGTGTTGGAGAGCTGTTTCGTGCTGCCCAGGACAGGGATGCTTTCTCTCGGGTGATAGTCAACGTTGGGGGGACCTGACATGACACCAAAAGAAGAAGAAAGAATGTTCTAAGGTTTTCACGAATCTTCTGGTTTGTGTCTTCTGGGGTATTATGCCGTATTTTTACGACCATTCTGGCCGACGTTTCGGATTCCATTCCATCCCAAAACATGGTATCCGGCGCTTCAAAGTCAATCTCGCCGTAGTTTTCGCAGAGACAGTGATCAGACAATAGATGAAACATACACACAACACAAGACAACACATGACTCCGACACGGTATTGCCACGTAACACATAAACAAAGAAACACCATTGCTAGCCAATACTTAACACAACACTGACAGTGTTCTCACCCTGCTTTCAACACGGTGTTGCAAGCTAATACTTAACCACAATACCTACATTCACAATAACACGTTAGTCTTGATGATGGACTCTGCAATGGGATCCGAAACGTCAGCCAGAAAGGTCGTAAAAACTCGACATAATACTCCAGAAGACACAAACCAGAAAATTTTGGTACATTTTCAATATTTCAATTCAAATTCAAAATGAGATTTTTAACAGTGTTAATATATATGATTTTCTGAAATTAAGACACAACGTTAGTGTTTTAACTGACTGGATTCATAAAATAAAATTTGCTTTTTTACTGTGTATTGTTCACAACTTACTTATTGACATTCGAGTAGTATTCAAGTGACCGGAGGATCGTGCATTTTCCTGAAACACCAGCAATTTATTCAATTTTCTAAGCGTAAGACTTGGCGTGAAAATAGCAAGAATATTTATTTATTTATTTCAACGGTTACAAGACCCATTACACTAATTTGATGTTACACAAAATACCTTTTATAATATGAAATACAGAGTGAATTTGAAATAACAAAATTATAAAAAAGAAACAATATATATAGTATGAAAAAGTTAACGAACGGTGAATTTATGAAATAATGAAGCAACGGAGTAAGAAATTAAAATGGACTGCCTTGTTACTCTAAGAAGTATTTACTGAGATGAATACGGTAGCACTCTAATGTAACACAGAAGATATATGGTATGTGTGCGTATTCGTTCCTTAGTGTAATTAATCTGATCGTACAGTGTTGGAAATGCGCAGTATTCGTTTTGTTGTAAAAATAAATATTTTGGGAACGGGTATGCCTTTGTGGCACATTGATTATATTTAAGCGATAGTTAGACAGGGGCGTCCAATCTGTTACTATTAATTATTTTGAATGGAAAAATTAAGTCAGCTATTTATACATCTATCACAGAGTTTCGATAGCCTTGACATTTAAGAAGATAGTTGTAGTTAATTTGCTCTATTGCGATACATAATCTATAGTTTATAATTATCTTAAAAATTTGTGTTGTACTTTTTATTTTTTATTAGACATGTATCCCGGGTCCACGTATTTATTTAAAAAATTTAACAAATATTTTTTTATTTATTAAAAATGAGATACTAACACAATAGTAGATACTAAATGTATAAAATACAATACATAACTTATTTCATACGTAACCCGATATCCTAATAACAAGTGTGTTTGGCCTGCTCCAGCAACATGTATATATTAATAGTACCAATGCAATGCGTTCATGTACGAATTGACATGTACTGCACAGCGACAGGCGTGTACATTGCACGTGGTGAACAAGCAAACAGAATAAAAGTGTTAACACGGACGAGTGTTGCGGTTGTGTATCGGTTGTGTAGATCTACGATTACCGATTTTCAGTTAATACATATATTTGTGTATGTGCTTATGCGTGAGTATGTTTGTATCCATGTGTGCATGCCCGCGCGTACGTGTGACGGAGAATGGAGATTATTATTAATCATAACTTGAATCAGATGACAGTTTTAATATACGTCATAATTTTCTAGTAAAAGAATTTTCCCGATTAAAACACAATTTGTATTTGTCTAGATACATTTTCTAAGTAACGTGAATAAAGAATATTATTATTAGGAACCAATATCATGATATTCTTAGAAAAAAGTTATTTGTGATACATTTTCTAGAAGTGCTTCACAATTTATACAATATCGTTGTAGACTAATGAATAAATTATTAATTCAGATGAATTTTAGATATCTAACAGAGATGAAGCTGTTTATACGGAAAATCATGTATAAAAGTCTTTATAGGGCATCTAAGGGGCTTATGACTTGTCTTTAAGGCTGGTATAAATTATGACTTTATACAATGTAACTCATTTTACATATTACAACTACGCTATCGCTATCTATGATTTAAAATAAGTCGTTCCCATGAAATTGTGCATAGATTTCACCAACCAATGGTATAGGCTAGAATACGCCTGAACATTGTTTTCGAATACACTAATAAAAATATTGTGAATGTAAACTGTTCAACAAAAGGATTAAAACATGGAAAATTATTAAAAAAGTGTATTCTTGTGTATTATAAAATATATTGAAAAAACGGATTAAAATCATATACCTACGCATAAAAATATATTTCTTTATACTCAAGTCAAAATAAATAAAAACGTCTCTTTTATCAACGGTGACATCTATATACTGTTCTTTGGCAATAACAAGTTTTCAACCATGGATGTAGGTAGCGTAGTTATAAAAAATATATAAAATTTTGTAAAATGTAAAAAAGAATATATATAAAAAAAACATAAACAACAAAGACAAATTTTTAAAATTTTGGTAGTCGTGTAGTTGTTTTTGTGTGGAATCGTGAACGTTACATTGTGTAAGGTGATCGCTTTAGCCAGTCTTGAACACAGGTCGTAAACCCTGTGGACGCCCAACAAAGACGTTCATTCATTCTGTCTCATATAAATAGCTTAATATTTAAAGGATATCTATAATTCTGTGACGCATCACTAATTTATCTAAATTAATGATTATCCCTCTGTTGACAAAATTCTGAAGATAATTGTGTTTGTAAAAATTTCTAATAATAATTTTGTAATATATTATTGTAACGAGACTGTGAACCTACTATATGCTGGTAACAAAGATATCACGCAACAGCGGTTAGACAACCGTGACCGCAGTCTGTTACGCATGTAATCCAGGGTCACTCATCAGTAATATGTTATCTCTCTAGAGAAATCTATAATATTCCATCTCATAGTAAAAGACTACGTAGAATCTTTTGAAATTTTCTACGGGCATATCGTTACTTCCAGAATAAACCTTTTGAGGGAATTTAGCTATAAAAAGAGCCAGGCGACGCGGAGTCGGGCAATTCAGTTCATGACGACAACAGGGTGACATCCGTAGCGTAAAACAGTGTGATCAGTGTCTCGTGATTCGGCAAGTGACAAGTGCAGCACATCCAGCAGAGATACTAGCGGCAGCGGAATAAAGGAAGAATATTGTGGCGAAATGTTCTGTAAGCGGACATTAAACGGAGTTTACCAAAAGTTTATCTAAGCGAAAGAGACGGTTTTAATTAATTCGAATTAAGAAACATTTCAATCATAATGGAGATATTTAGCGATTTTACAATTATGAACGGTGCCACAATTTAACTCGTGTTCAGTTTATTTGGTTACAAATTAAACTTAATTAATTTCCTGTGTTTCCATTTACCTTCCAAAGTCACGTCTCGTGAAATTATATTTAATTTTTTTTATATTAATATTTTAAATATTATATGGCTTATTGAAAAGTAGAAGAATTTGTTCGTAATATTTCATAAACATTCACATGAACCATAAAATGCATATGTCGAATTTATTTTATTAATGTTTTTACCATTAATACTTTTATTTTACATTTATACAAAAATTTTGATATAATACTACAATTATTTGGTACAGTATTAATACAGGGAAGGAATTAAGTTATCGAATTCCACGTTAGTAATAAACGGTCAATTTCTATTATCACCGCTACTATTGTCGATATTTCAACAGAATGAGTTCTCCCAAATCAGGAAAAAAATATGTGTTCTGAACGTTTCTCTCTTTCCGATAATTTCGCATCGGGCAGTAATCGATTTCAGGAAATAGTTAATATACAATGCAATTAAAACAGAAATTTCGGTAAAAAAAATAATTGCTACAGTTGTAATTAGACAAACATAGTACTTAAACAAACAGTAGGTACCTATCGATACAAAACCACAAATAAAAAGAATCCAGTCGTAATAATATATTTTGTATCTAATAGTTATTTGCATATATTCAATTTTTTTAAATTAAATTATTTATTTGATTTTGTTTTGTACTTGATGTTGAAGACATTCTTAACATGGCTGAATATCATCAGTTTTACACTACCAAGGTTCGCCAGTTTGTTAATATTGATTTTATTTAATCTTTTTAAAGGTTATTTTACATTAAATTATTTTAAAATATCATATAACTAGTACGTTGCACGGTTTTATAAAATAAAAGAGGAATTATTCCTTGTTGAAATTATTTATTGTTCCTAATATAATTTCATTATTTTTGCCGAAATTTATTTCTACTTGATATAATTGATATGATCTACTTGGTATAATTAAGAATAATGATAAAATTAAGAAAAAACATTGTATATGACATAACGAGTAATTATGGTTACTAATATTTTTTTTTACTTTCTTGGAACTAAAATATTCGATGTCTTAACTTTATGAAAAAACAAAATTTTGTTTTAATTATAAATACCCAATTTTTATTTTTTTTAATCTTTCTATCGCCCTGAAAATAGATATATTGAGAGAATTGGATTATAATAGTACAATAGCTACGAGAGGATTCTAATAGATACTACGAGATCCACCCCAGTTTTATTTTCATGCATCTCCGATTGAAACTAGCCGATGAGAGACGAGAAGCTCTTCATCATGAGGATTTAGAATGCCCGTTTCATTTCATAATTTTGTTTATTAAAAAAATAATAAAATGAATAAAGTTAAATATTTATCTCATCCTTAATCAATCCAATACCTGTTGATCGATCTAAAGAAAATGATTCAATATTAATCTTTGAGACCCTCGGTAGCACGAAGATCTTTCCCCTGGCTACACCGCATCCTCCTTCCGATACAAATGTGTGTCTCATATTTAAACGAATTCTGAACTAAGAATCAAGATAGTTATTGTATAACATTATAATGCCACCAATTTAAACGTTTTAAGTTTGACAGGTTTGGAATTAAAGAACTCTATCAATTAGAAAGGTCATTATTCACATACAAGCGACCTATTATGACATACACTATAGAGACGCAGGCTGATACTGTCCGCACCAAAGGATTCCCCATAACAACTGAAATGAAGGTGCTGAGATGCATTACTGGAAAAACTCTATGTGACCCTGTCCGAAATGAAGACATAAGGAAAACTTGCAAAATAGAGGACATAGTACGATGGAGTAGATCCAGAAGGAGATTCTGGCGGGATATCGTAGCCAGAATGAACAGTGACAGACTCGTGCATACAGCAGCGATTGAAATCCCCTCTGGACGATGCCTACCGGGAAGACCATCGAAAATATGGAGGGATAGCTGGACCTCGTCATACCAGGAGAAGTTTTCTGTAGCACAGATCAATAGATCTACTAAAAGAAAAAGAAGATGAAGATTATTCATAATTATGAACAACTTTAAAATGTTTAGGTTTTAAAGCTTTCTGCTTGTTAAATTTATCAATTCAAACCTGTCGAACTTGAAACGTCAAAATTGGCAGCATTAAAATGTTATACATAACTGTAAAGATATAGAAATAGCAATATTGCTTAGTTCAGAATACGACCGATTGAATTTAATCCTTTACAAATTTCTTTGCTTAGTGACAATCTAAGACCCTGATGATAATATACTCATTTCACCCCTTCTGATTTCCCACCCTTCTCCTGCCTGAATCGACCTTTGAAATGATTAGATTCCTATGCCCGGCGTGGACCGCTATATTTGATATATAAAACATAATAATGTATTCAGAAATTTACAGAACAATAGATATTTACAGAACAAAATTCATCAACAAGAATGTAATTATGTCCAACAGGAACAAGAAACATAATATAATTTGTATTTATTAGATTTGGTGAATCGTTTTACATTCAAAGGGAAACCGTGCGAAACATTCAGAGCCAAAATTTACGTACGTTCTTTGGACATTGTGTGACCCACCAATAAAATGTATAAAGGCTTGTAACGCATTTCGCTTTCTTGACTCAAACCCTTTGTTACATCAGTGATGAGGGTAGTTGGAGGCTAAATACTAAACGTATACAGATTTGTATTCGTAAAATATACAATATATTTAACAGAAATTTATGTGTATGTTTTCTGAGAATACAATTACTAGATTTTGTACACAGAGGGATAATAATTTACTTAAATAAATTATAAAAGTCTTACAAATATGAAGCTATTAATATGGGAAACATGTACGAAAGTCTTCATAGGGTGGCCCAGGGCTTGTGACCTGTATGACTTCACTTCACTTTACATAATGCAACGTTCACTAATTCCACCGTAAGAACATCAAACATTGTAAATGTTGTCGATACGTTCTAAATCGATATTCTATCAAATATTTGAAGCAATTGTGCTTAAAGTAATAATTGTGTTTAAAGTAATAAGAATAAAAAGTAATATTATTTTTCATATACGAGTATATTACGATATTTTCGGTAAAAATTGTGAACGTTACACTGTGTAATGTGATCACTTGCCAGCACATCAAGTCATAAGCTCTGGGCCATCCTTTAAAGATTTTAAACACGTTGTCCATATAAATAGTTTCGTCTTTGTGAGTCTTCTATAATTTATCTAAATTAATATATGTATAATACTAATGGTCCGTAGCCGGCGCCGCATGGGTTACAGATTAACTTTTAAAAAAATGAGGCGGGAAGGTGCCATTGTTTTGTAAAACCTCATAAAAAAATAATAACAATGTTTTCATTTAATCAAGGCGGTAGGTGGATGGGGTATCCGGGAGAGTGTTGGGGAATAAATACAAATTTTCAAATTCTTTAATGAAATGAAAATTGAAATTAAAAAAATGAAAATTATAAAATGCAACTGAGAAATGCTTGGTTCAGTTATATATGATTATTCATATGTATTTTATTTTCAAAACGCAACTTAGTAAGAGATAACATAATAATCAAGATACTATATTATATAAATAAAAATTTAATCATTCACCCACATGTTACCACAATATTTTTCGAGGGCCAACATACTTAAATTAATAAAGATTTGTAATCACAAAGAAGGAGAAAATAATTATTAATTTCAATCAATAAAAAACTTTGTATAAACCACTTGGAATAACTTTACGTCTACCTGTTTGATACCACTGTGTCTTTGCCAGGACGGACGCATACTTAATCGTCATTAACGATTTTGGTAAACAGGTTAATTTTTGAAGGGGGAGAAAAGAGCACGTAATTTTAATGTTAGAGTAAAGAAACATTTAAGATGTCTAGGGGTCGGGGTTAAATTATATTATTTCTTTTTTTATGGAGTCTTAATGTACTACAATTAATTTAGCTCGATCAAAAGGAGTTACATTGTATTAGAACAGGCGTAGAAGTATAGATGAGTATCAATCCAGTTCTATAAATTTAGAGGATGTGTTCGCGGATCCCCATTATTGTTAATGTGTACAGGAAACAGCTGATAGAAATGAAAGCCGCTGTCAGTTTTATGTATGTTAATTTTGTATGCGGCGTGATTACAGCGGTGTGTGTTATCTTATCGCTTCACCTTGGTAGATAACGGCTGTCGTCGGGGTGCCAGCTGATCGGATTTGTGTGAGGTCGTCAACTCTGTCCTGGGCCGCGGTCGAGTAGATGCAAGATCAGTCGATGGAGGCGACACATTGGTAAGGTAAGCTGGAGATGGTGCTGATGACGAATGTAGGTGGTGTATCGCGGCGAGGTCGAGGATTCTGCTGCTGCAAGATGGAGATGATGGCCGCCGGTCGATGTTTCTGACGCTGATAGCGGTTGATAGACTGGAGATCGTGTTTGCACTGTAGAATAAGATGAGCAGCGTAGCGATGTTGTTGATGTCGTGGCTGTCAGGCTGGTGATCGATCGTGTAGCGTAGAGTGAGATGAGCTACGTAGCGAAGTGAGCTACGAGCGAGTAGCGGTCGTCGAGCAGCGTGATATTGTGGTTAAGGCGCGAGGGAAACGAACTGATTTGGGATTTCACTACGACGTCTTTTATATCCAGATTATGATTCCGTAGAGACATGCGTAAAACCTGGATTTCGCTGCGACGTCTTTTATATCCAAATTTTGATTCCATAGAGACATGCGTAAAACCTGTGAGAAAGAGCCCGTCAGCATATTTAGATTCCTTTGCCTGCGGTGAGATTTCTGCCATCAGCACAATTCGCGAGTGTGGAAACTGTCGCGATCGGATTTGCCTGGGCCGCCATGATATCTGCCGCGTCGGCTGTTTCTAATCTCGGATGTCGGTCTTATCTGGTCTGTGTATAAACCAGATGTCAGCATTTTTGGGTCGTGAGTCCTGTATATGTTATGTTTTCTCACGAGACATGCAATGCCGGTCATAGAATGTAGGGAAACACAGATGTTGACCCTACATAAATATGGATACCTAGGAAAGCATTGGATGTAGTCGCCACATCCAATGCTTTTCTCGATTTTTTCAAATCTGCTTCCCGTTATTTACTCTGTCGCCTCCTTGTATCTTCCCATCGCTTCTTTCGTCTCCCCCTCGTTTCCCAATCATTAGTTTTTCTGATATTCAATTTATTTAAATACAACTCTTACATTACTAGCTATCTTTAGTACGCTATTAAATAATGTTATTAGATATTCCTTTACTTGTTAATGAACACTAAGCCCTACAGATTATAGAAATTTGGGAAAGGACCAAAATCAAAGTTTTGTAGGCTTAAAAACAACTGAAAAATTTAAATGCGAAGGCCTTTAAAAGGTTAAAAATAAAGTTAATAGTTTAGGTATTAAGGAAATTTGGTGGTTTTACAAAGCTGCTTTGCTCTCAGTTAATATTTTTGGATGATTTGAAGTGCTGGGAGATATTTTTTAATTTAGTATTGTCTTTATTGTGGCATTAAACAAATCGCATTAAAGTGGAGTTTACCTTCTGAGGTCTGTGCAGGTTTTTTCCGTAAATTTTATGAAAATTTTAAAATATCTGCGTATTAGAGAAAGTAAAATAATAAAGAAATTATTTTAACTATAATAATTATTATACTTTGAACAAAATATTTTTATATTAATTTTATCGAGTCAATTTGGTTTTATTAACTAATTTCAACGGCGTCAAAGAGCCATGACAAATGTTACGGGAAATTTAATTTCTTTCGCAGCATAAAAAACTATAGTAAATAAAAAAATATATATATACATACAAAATACCACCGCCGAAAGGGATGAGAAAAGCCCTAAAAGTGTAGAAAGAGAATTTCGAAAGGCTGTGCACTGTCTCCCGACCATTCTATTTTTTGCGGACAATATAATAGCGAAGAGAATACTGGACTGATGGGAGGGACGATTTTAAAAAAAGTGACAAAAACATTCCAACTGACAAGTTTACCACTTGGGTCGCATCCAGAAATGGCCAAATTTATTTCTACGGTTGAAGCACAAAACTTGGTACAAGGTGTTAAAATAAACTAACGCAAGACTTTATTTGTGACTATATTAGAAATTGTCTCTATCTGGGATGGCATGTTTTAAGTTGAACTAATCAAAACATAGAAGAAATTACTCATTTCAAGAGATTTAATTGTCTGACTGTTCAAAAACTTTTTTAATAGAATAGAAAAAAATAGAATTTTCCAAAAGTTTGTAAAATCTAGCACGATACAATCAAAATTTTGTGTAAACGTCCTATGAACTTCTTTATTCAAAACATTCTCTTAACTTGAACAGTCAGGAAGGGTTTCCACAATATATAAGAAAAAAATTGTTGTTTTGGGTTCTTACTTCTATTTTTTATATAATTACAATTGTATAAAAAATAGAAGAAAAATCTACATTGTATCTTAATTTTATCAACGATCTTTGAGAATATAGATACAATATAGATGGAGTTGTTTGAGCGATGTATCTAATTTCACCTAGATGGATAGATTTCAAAACTAAAATTAATATAACTAAAAAAAATTGATAATTAAAATGTTAAAAGAAGTAGAATACATAAAATTGCAACAATAACCTGTCAAAAATCAAAGTTTGATAAATATCTTTCCAATTATTTTTTATTTATCTGATAGTATCTGAGTGTGAATAGCCTAATTTTAGTACAATGAATTGCTCAAAGTGTAAAGTGGAATTGAAAAACAATGAAGTGTTCACCACCTGCTTAGACTGCAGGAATAAATTTCATATTACATGCATTGGCATTTCTGAATCAATGTACCGTAAAATGACTAAGGACCGACGTAACTCAATTAAATGTTTCAATTGCATAAATCAGCCCGGATCACCTACCTCAAGCGAATCTACGAAAGATCCCATGACTCAAGTACTAAAAGAAATACAAACAATACGCGCAAATCTGCAACAGTTCAGCGACATAAGCAATGAGATCAGTGAACTTCGTAAGGAATTTTCCGCTGTAACAAGTGCCATGCAATTCTTCAATAACAAATTTGAAGAAATGGACGCAAAAATATGTTCCTATGACGAGAAACTTAAAAGGCTGGACTCAATGGAAGCGGAACTCTCAGATATGCGCGCTCACGTCATAGCCATGGAAAACAAAATTAGTGAGAACGAACAGTGGTCGCGCCTTCACAATCTGGAGATAACGGGTGTACCAGAACGTAAAGGCGAACTCTTAAACGACATTGTTATCAACATTGGAAAAGTAGCTGGAATCGACATTTCCCAACACGACATCGAATTCTGCACACGAGTGGCTCCACGCTCCAGCGACAAAGGAAGACCAAAGGCAATTATATTAAAACTTTCCAGAAGACACTTAAAGGATAGCATCATTACAGGAGTCAGGAGGAACAAAGGAATTACCACTCGCGATTTAGGTATACCCGGAGCTCACAGGATATTTGTGAACGATCACCTGACCCCTGGCAATAAAGTGCTGCTACACAATGTGAAATCCGTAGCAAAAAGCGCGGGATTTCAATATGTTTGGGTGAAACATTGCCGCATATACGTTCGACGAAACGACGAGTCTCCTCCTATCGCGATATTTCGGGAAGTGGATATAAAAAAGATCAAATAACATTTACTGTGTGTCTCTTAGTTAGAGGAATGAATTTCATGTTTACACTAGGTTTTAACTGTACTATTTGTTGTCCATATAAACTGTCTCCTCAAGACACTCACACTCACAATGCACGCGAGGATTTACTCGCTTCACAACATAAATATCATCTCCTTTCCCTGCTGAAACCTTTCCAACTTGATGTAGATGAAGAATCTTGTATCCACACAGCGAGTCAGTGTCAGATCATATCCATAGAGATAAAACATTTTGAAACGTCAAAGTTTATTTTGAATAAATGTAAAGGTGTACCTTCACGCATCAACACTGTTCATTCTAATGTTGATAAATGTAAAGGTATACCTCCACACATCAACCCTTCTGTTGAAATGTCTAATATACTACAACGCAAATGCACACTTTTTACATTTAGTATACACTCACACCACCTTAATACTATTTTTTGCACTCTTAAATACACACTTAGTTATATAGAGACATCCCGACAAACATATGAACACTTACACACTACACTCAAAACCAAAACATCAACTCCGTTAGTAAAGTGGATAGCTCTTCCCGCTATTAGTATACCTACTCGAATACGTTATTTTTTAATTTTTATTTTTTAGATTTATTACTTTATACTGTTGTAACCGGATAATTAGCCGCTTACAAACTAATATTTATTTTATTCGTCCACCATGTCCATAACCATATATTACCAGAATGTTAGAGGCCTTCGTACCAAAACAACAACAATCCTTCAAAACACATATTCAAATGACTACGATATAATCGCCCTTACGGAATCATGGCTCAATAAAGGCATTAGAAACGAAGAACTTTTTGACTCCCGTTACAGCATTTATCGCAGAGATCGCGACTATGCCTCAACCGGTCAACGCCTTGGCGGTGGTGTAGTTTTAGCTGTTAAACATGAACTGATCAGCATTGCTCGGCCGGAATGGCAATCCTCCGCTGAAGACATCTGGGTCACAATTCGTTCTAATGGCTCACGCCATCCTGTTCATATATGTTGCGTATATATCCCTGGTGGGACTCATTATCAATACCTCATAGAAAATTTCCTAAATATGTTAACAGATGTGGTATCAAATAACCCTACGGACTCATTTATTATTTTAGGTGATTTTAATCTTGCTGAAATTACATGGATAAAATCTACATCATCTTCACATTATGAAGCAATTAATCATTCTACACATAACAGCAAGTATTTCATAGACTGTATGCATTTTCTAAACCTGTCTCAATTTAACGGTGAACCAAACCCAAGTGGCCACATTTTAGATCTAGTTCTGTCTAACTTATTAACATCAGTCGTAGGTAATGATGACCCGCTGGTTCCGGAAGATACACATCATAAAGCCATATCCATTAATGTTCCATTCCAGGAAAACCCTGTACTGATAAATACAAAAAGGAAAGTTCTTCTTTTTAATCGTGGAGATTACGATTCTATCAACTACGCTCTTGAACAAGCTAATTGGGAATCTATTTTCTCTAATCATCAAATAGAAATTGCTCTTGATAACTTGTATAACTTCTTAAAAAGTCTCATTAATCTTTATGTTCCTCATAAATTTACTTGGAATACGAAATATCCCCCATGGTATAACGCCTCCCTTATCAAGATTACCAAAGAAAAATTTAAATATTTTTGTAAATATAAGAGATTCAAAAACCAAGCCGACTATGATACATTCTCTCTCCTA
Source organism: Agrypnia vestita (assembly GCA_016648135.1). Lineage (NCBI taxonomy): Eukaryota > Metazoa > Arthropoda > Insecta > Trichoptera > Phryganeidae > Agrypnia > Agrypnia vestita. The sequence continues at coordinate 37,163 of JADDOH010008928.1, read as the reverse complement.
CGCAAACGGCACAAAGATTTATGTCGCGAATCCAAATCACGTTACTTAAACAACATTGAAACTAATATCAACTTAAACACAAAAAACTTCTGGAGCTATGTCAAAACGTGTAATAAATCTCAAGGTGTCCCAAATTGCATGTTCTTAGGAGATAGGAAGGCTAATAATGGCACGGATATAGCAAACTTATTCTCGGAATATTTTAGCTCAGTTTTTAGTACACCGAATGATAGACCTACCATTACGCCCATAATTAACCACGAAAACCACATAACTAATATATGCAGTATTGAAGTGACAGAGGAAATTGTACTAAAATATCTTAAAAAAATTGATATTCACAAAGGTGCCGGCCCGGACGAAATACCCTCAATCTTTATTAAACGATGTGCACACAATCTAGCCTTACCCCTCTCTTTAATTTACAATCATTCTCTAACAGAATGCACTGTCCCTCTTATTTGGAAATCTGCATATGTATCTCCTATCTTCAAGAATGATAAAAAAATGATGTAAAAAACGATAGGCCTATCTCCAAACTTTGTATATTTAACAAAATTTTTGAAAAAATAATCTATGACCAACTGTATCCAGCTCTTAAGCCTACCTTGAATATTAATCAACACGGTTTCATTAGTGGTAAATCTACAACCACAAATCTTTTGACTTTCGTAGAATACCTCCAAGATAACTTGGAAAACAGAATACAAGTGGACACTATCTATACCGACTACAGTAAAGCGTTCGATAGGGTTGATCACTCATCACTGTCAAACAAGCTTTTAAAGATAGGTATTCACGGCAATCTTTATCGTTGGCTTACTTCTTATATCTCCAACCGTAGTCAAATTGTAGTGGTTGCAGGGTTTAAATCTAACACTGTTGTTGTAACATCTGGAGTACCTCAAGGCAGTCTGCTGGGACCATTGCTATTTAACATTTATATCAATGATATAGGTGATTGCTTTCTAAACTCAAAAACTATCCTATATGCAGATGATATGAAAATTTTTTCTCCCATAAACTCACTAGAAGATTGTCGAAGGCTGCAAGATGACCTACATCGTCTGAACACGTATTGCAATGCCCACAGCCTGGAAATAAATGTTTCTAAATGCTTCGTTGTACGCTTTACAAGAAATAAAAAGGTATTCTCTAATGAATATTCAATTAATAATATAACATTATCTACCAAATCCGAAAGCAAAGACCTTGGGGTGATACTTGACAGTAAATTAAATTTCAACAAACATATCGATTATATAGTCACCAACGCATCATCTATGCTTGGTTTTGTCATACGCACATGTAAATATTTCAAAAATATCAGTACCCTCAAGACACTTTATTTCTCATACGTTCGTAGTATTTTAGAATATGCATCTCAGGTGTGGAATCCAGGTTATGCAGTACACGAAAATAGAATTGAAAGCGTCCAAAACAGATTCCTAAGATACCTAGACCTCCGTTCATTTAGATCTCATATAAGCAATGAAGACTCTGCGAAGTTTTTTAACATGCAGACCCTAACTCGTCGAAGAAACATAGCTGACGCGGTGATGCTATTCAAAATAACACACAATCTAGTTGATAGTCCGGAACTTCTTCAACGAATATCTTACCACATCCCAACTCGCAATAACAGACATTCACCTACTTTTCATCTCCCCTTTTGTAAGACCAACTCAAAACAAAACTCCTTTATGTACAGATCCACAAATTCATTTAACACAAACTATCACCACATTGACATTTTCAACGCAACAATAAGAAACATAAAACAAACAATATCTACACTACCGCACCCAAACTAATTTGTACATTATATCTTCCCTTCTACTCCCGTCCCACATTCCCCTCCACCCTCTCCATTCGCTATTAATGTATGTTAAAGTAAATTTTTAAATTCAGTGGAAATTTTTAAGATTGTTTTGCTGTTAACTTTTCCCAAAACAAAATAAATAAATAAACACACAAATACACACACTCACACAAACTCACTATTGGACATGTTTTTTCTTATTTTTTATCGATTGTATATATGTGTTTTCTTGTAATTGGCCCAAAACTCTGTACATCAATTATTGTTTTTTTTCAAGATTGATTAATTATATGGCTGTAAGAAAACCAATAAATGAAAAAAAAATAAAAAAAAATAAACAATTAATAAAAAAAAAAAAAATAATAATAATAATAATAAAAATAATGCGGCAATTGCGACAGAAAATATAGTGACCGAACTGCGAGAATCCATACTGTGAGATTTTAAAGAACATCAATATTTTTTTAAAAGCAATAACTTTTTGGAATTATGTAAATATCTAGATTTAGAGAAGTCAATCTTTCGATAGTCGATTGTCATAAACTCAAGAAATTTAACTCCTGTGTCGGAATTTTATAAAGGACTAGCTGAAGCCGGCAATGCTTAGCTATTTCTAAATTTGTGTACGTATATAAATAAATAAATAATAAAATATTCGGGTCCATAACTTTTTTTCTACTGGTCAGACCGAGGAATTCAATAACATGAAACATTCTTCAGAAAATACGCGAAAATCGGTCCAGTAGTTTTTTTTGGGCTTTAGCGGATACACATATGAACATTGACTGTTATACACATAGACAAATTAATGCCACAATATCCCAAAGTCTATGTAGTAAAAAGCTTCGTTTTATAAAATACATTCGCACCATATGATAATTGACATATGAAAATTATTATTAGTTTCTTACTATAAATAAATCATACAGAGTACATATACCTGCAAAATGAGTTTAAGGAAAATCTTTTATTAATGTACAGGCATAATGCCGTGGGTCCGTACGTGAATACTATTACCTTGTTTTGAAATGAAAGACGACTTTTCAGTAAACAATTTCCACTCCGAAAACCTTTTTCTGCGATATTAAATTCTCACCACCCCATGTTTGTGTATGCTCTCAAGCATTTCGAGAACTTTTAACAAGATAACGGATCTGGCCGCCTACACACACATTTATTTAATTTATTTGTTTAGTTAAAGGCCGAAAATAAATAATTCAGAAAATTGTACTCCACGAGATCAATCTTTAATTTAAAAATTTTCTCTCGTTTTTTTTTGTTCCGATTTCAAAGTTTTTCTTGTTCATTTCTGAGCGTTTCATTATCGCCTTATGTTTATTTTTCCACTTAATTTGAGCATTTTTCAGATTAAATCGAGGGTTTTACGATATTGACAACCACGACCACTAAATATTGGGAACTTTTACATTAAAATTTTGTAATAATTTATTTTCGTTTGACAATTTTACTATAATATATATATGGATATTTTTTTATGTGACTAAATGTAGCAGAAATGTGGTCGCTTAGACGTATGTACGAAAAATCTTTGAAGTGAATGTAATGCTGGCGGTAGTGTAATGGATAGAATAAAGAAAGGATCGCTGAGATAGTATGCTCATGAAACAGATGAAAGACGAAAGGATAGTAAAGAAAATGTATAAGGTTAGTCTTGAAAGCAGCAGAAACATTAAGCATCTACGGAATACCTCGCTGGCCCACATAAATTAAATATCGGTTAGAAGCTTTAGCAACAAAGAACATGCGTGAGAAGATGTATAAAAGTGGATAAGGCAAAAATGATATGCCAGGACAGAAGAGTGTCATCTCTGTATATCTAGGCGTGATGGTTAGTTAATTAGTTATATTTTTATAAGTGCTAATTCACAGAGTACCGTCATTGTTGTCTGGGAGTTAGACAGGCCTATGGTGACGTGGGCCTAGGGATTATGATCTTGGGATCCCGAAAGTTTTTCCTGAAATCCCGGGATTAAAAAACCTCCATCCCAGGATTTACGGGATTAATACAAAAAATAATTTTGAAATCTCTTTTAAAATTATTCTAATAGCGGCCCGTGCGTCCCAGAATTATTTCATTTGCTGGCGCACCGTGTACCGGTCTGGCCGCGCTATGTTTCACTCGCACACAGGCGTGAGTGAAATAAAGCGCGGCTCGAGTCGCGACGTCATTGTTCGGTCGATTCATTAGTTCACTTCAGTTGTGTCCACTTCAGCAGATATAACATAACATTTCTATGTAATATTTAGTAGTTATAATTAATAAATGTAAATTTGACTGAATATTATTACTTTTATATGATTTGTTAGCATTTTTTTTAATTGAATTTAATTATGACATAGATTATGGATATTATGTGCAGATGTGGGATGGATGAAATTTAGATCCGTAACAGGAATCTTGTGCGACCCGAAAATGCCTAAAAAATTTAAAGGAAAGGAAAACCAGACTATTGATAGACCCGGAATAATGCATGGCTCCGAATGCAGGACTATGTATAATTTCTACTCTAGGCAACTCGACACAGCAGAAAGGTGAATGCTTAGATGGTCGTCAGGAGTAATATTAAAAGAAACGCATTCGTGCTAGCCTGGGTGTCACGGACATAAACAGGAAGCTGGAGGAGTGATAGTTGAGATGGTATGAGCACATAAGACGAAGACCCAGATCACACAGTGAAGCAGGCAATAACTATTGAGTCATCGATAGTTATCCAGAGGAAGATCAAAACACTCCTGCATGACTCGATGCTCCAAAATATTACAGAGAAAAGCGATATCCAGAACCGAAGAAGATATAGCCTGAGAACAAGAAGACCCAACCCCAACAGCCTACCAAGGCAATGAGTTGGAACAGGGCAAGGAAGGAGATGAAGATGGATTATGGCTAAATGTACATCCGATGAATTGCAATTCAGGGTCCCTATCGTGACAAAATTTAAAAATGCCTGACAACCATTCCTTCCACATTGAGCCTAAAAAACGTATTCTGCTGCGTCTTACATTGGTCTTATACTGAGAAAACGTTTCAGTGATTCGTTTATCGTTTGAATATCGTTAACCTTTTTAGGTTAAGAACATATTTCCGAAATTCTAAAAGACACTGGAATCTTATTTATTTTCTGTTGGTAAATTTTAATACTGAATGTGCCATATCAACAGTACCTACGTAAACTGTCGAATCTGCAAAATTAGATTTTCGTTTTACCGTTTAAAACTACTATTTACTAGTAAAAAATTGAATTTTCATTTTTAAAAAAAGGAATAAAGGAAAATTAAACATTTTTTAACATTATCTAAAATTATACAGTAAATTGAATGCTTTTAGAGATTAAAACGAAAATCAAAATTCGAAGATTTTACAGTATACGTAGGGAATCGATATATATATTTGATTTAGAATTTATAACTGTTTTGTTCAACATTTAATTTTTTTTATTGATAAATGAAAAACAAAGTTTTAATTTAATTATGGTATTGTTTTGTTTGTCATTAATCTTTATATTGTTTTGTTTCTTAATTATCTCTAGATTGTTTTATTTGACACTTGTTTAAATAATTATATTTATAATTACAAAAATGATCAACCTAAAAAAATAAAATTTTGTTGCATACTATTATGCAGGTAATGAAAATTGTATAAATTACGTACCTTGTAGGATTACAATTGTGATATATATAGGTAAAGAGATTTAATTTTTTTACGATTTGAATCAAAAGGTGTCTAATTATAATATAACATAAAATTCAGACTGATAAAAAAGTACTGCGCTAATTATAATACCCCAACAACAATTTATCTATTTTATATTAGTCCCAAAATATAAATAATATATTTGCATTGTATTTTAAATGGCATATTTTTATTAAAAATATTATTTCCTAGTCACCTACAGCTATCTTGGTCAATTCCGGAACTGACCTTCCTTAATCCCGGGATTGGAAAAATGCTCCGGGATTATAATCCCTACTTGAGCCTGAAGTGTGAACGTGCTTTAAAGCAGGCTCGGGTCGACCAATCAGAGATCAAAAACGTAGTGGCATAATACTGCCTACACCAACTTTACTAATGTGGTCCGACTCTGGCGACTACTGCCCATGGAATCTTCCGATGTTTGATTTATGTGTCGAGGTGCATGTGAAGTGTAGTGTGGAAAACAAATAAGAAAGACACAAGGTAGCAATAATAGATACACCCATTGGTTTATACGCTGATTTATTGCAGGATCAAGATTTAAAAGATATTTTTAAGTTAGTCAATGTTACATAATTAACGCGTGTTGCTTGAAATACACTCAATAAGTATTGGCTGAGTGGAGACTTGGAACGCAGTAAGAACCCGGCGCCGGCTTATTCGTCGATATTGATGCCTTTTGACCTGTGATTGGTAGACCCGCTCCCACTTCAAAACTTTCACACCGTAAGACCAGGTCATCGTAGGCCTGTAAGTGAAGGACGAGTACAGGAATGAAAAAAGAATATTGTTTAATTTTTTAATACAATTGATGAAGATGAAAACGTCAGAGTCGTGATGAAAAATATATACGAATAATACCAAAGATGTCAAAGAAGAACGTAGTAATCGAAATAAAACTGTATGGATGAGTAGAGAATCGGTTCTCGATGTTTCGCTGGAGTAATATCACAATATAACAGCATCATATCTTCAGGAGAGTGCCACACCCCTTTACACTGGAGGAGAGTCGTTATTATGACTATATAAAGTTGAAGGGTCCAGAATAGAATGCGGGAACCATAGAGCAATCAGTCCATTGTGCTCGGTTGGCAAACTTTACGAAAGAACTTTGATAGAAAATGCAAGGTCGCTGACCAAGGAAAGTGTATGGGACGTGCATGGAACTTTTGTGGGTGAACGCTTCTTTCTTTACGAGTGAAAATGGAAAAGTTTTTAGCATATCTAATATTAAATCATAAACTTTTCTGTACCTTTATTGGTCTGCAAAAGGCTTAGGAGAAGAGCTATAAGAGGAAGTTTACGGAACGTGCTCTCTGGTAACAGGTTGAATAGTAATCTTATATATGCAATTGCATCCTTATACGATGGATGTATAGGAATCAATGGAGTATTCACACTGTGATTTAATATAACAAATGATGCCAAATAGGGTTATATGTAAGGACTGGAATGTATGAGCAAAAATGAGCGAGAAAATGATTGTATCGTGTTTACTTTAGGCAAATAACGTGGTATTAATGGCAAATAGCGAACAAGGCTTACAGAGTCCAGTAGCAGATTTTATGATGTTTGCAAGGAGAGTGATCTTATTATGAAAGTTAACAAACCAAAAGTGATGATCGTTTAGGTGATCGGGGCATATTGAGGAAATAATGCTATGAAAGATATATAACGCAAGTGATGTTGGCGCCAGGAAGAGAAGGGGGCTGCGGAAAACTTTTCAAGAGCAGGTTAACCAGATACGAGAATATGGTCAGGTTAGGAGACTCAACAATCGTAGAGCTTGCATGCGAAGATGTATGAATGTTAATGAGGCGAAGAAGGATGTGGCTCTCCATCCTTTCTGCTTAAGTCCGCGGATAAATGGCGTGAGGGTTAGAAATCTTTAATATCACAAAAGTAATTAGACTTTAACTTTCAAAATCTTCACCATATTTAGACATTTGATAGTTTTCTACGGTTATCATCAGTTTACGCAAACCATAGATAAGAGCATACAATACCCCATTTAAAATAATTTTTAGTGATTTTTTTATATATATTTTTATAGAGGGGATATATATACATATATATATATATATATATCTGGCTTCTGTGCCTTATGTAATAATTTTTTTCTTTGTGTTTTCTCCTCCTGTTTCATTATTTATAAAATTGTTTCCTGGTTTGTGTCTTCTGGGGTATTATGCTGTATTTTTAAGACGTTTCCGGCCGACTTTTCGGATCCTATTGAAAGGCCTATCATCAGGGCTGATGTGGGAAATGGGACATCGCAATGGGATCCGAAACATCAGCCGAAAAGGTCATAAAAACACGGCATAATACCTCAGAAGACACAAACCAGAGGATTCTGACTAGCCGTGAAAACCTAAGAACATTTATAAAATTGTTATTGTAAAAAATTCTTGTATAATCTTTATAACAAAATAAATTGAAAAGAAAATTTATCTATTTTTCGAACAAAACTAAGGATACAAAAATAGGATTTGTAGTTTACCGTAATTAATAAATCTAAAATAACGGAGAGAAAACATCTAGATTAGTTGATTACTTATTGTGATTACAGTCGATTGCTTTCCCGAGAACAATTGTATTTTGTCTAAAAGATATAACGAGACGCTAGTGAAAAACCTTTTCCACTTTTCCTTCGAGACAGACAATAGTGGAATGGACGAGCGACACGGTCGGTTCTCGTGAATCTGAATTATGTTACCCGATATTAATGACCCAGGTCTGCGTTGGCCACTGGCCACCCCAATTCCAGTAGTTTAGCCCTAATAGAAGGTGACTCCTTTTGAAATTGAGATTTTCAAAAAACCATAACATACTGTAAATGTTAACAGTTCACTCTTAATCTACTAAATATTAACTGTTAACATCAACTATTTCTCATATACCTACTCTAGGAGTTTCGCTTCCCCAAATGCCACAGTTTCGCACATTTAAAGCCGCAACAACCGTATAACTTGTATGAGAAGATGTGTGAATGTGGCCGAAGCAAAAGTGGTGTGCCAGGACAGTAGAGTGTGGCGTTCAATCCTCTCTGCCTACCCCAGCGGAGAAACGGCGTGATGTTTAGTTAGTTAGTTAGACGCTGACGATGATTGTGTTACAAAATTCAGTAACAATCTTAAGTCTGCTTGTTTACTAGGATTTAATTGGCAAATGCATAGCGGTGCCCATGGTGCACGGGCGGGTAATATATTGAATCAACAATTTTTTTTGATGTGTAACATCTTTCCTCTCGCTTTCCTGCAATCTGTGGCGATGATTTTTTAAAAAAGGGCGGAAATGTGTGACAGGAAATAAAACGCGCGTAATTTCATTTAACCAATGAGCGCGGGCGGAGCACGCGTGATGTACAAAAAATCATCGTTTATAGACAAATCAATGTCCACCAAGTGCCATCACATGGTGGACATTGATTGATTTGAAGACGCACACTACAAGCCAATGCTTCTGATTTTGTATATATGTTGGAAGGCTGGTGTCAAGCGTGTGGATGTTGTAACTTTGATATATTTTGGCTTATATCTTCGAAACTATCCAAAAAATACTTGAATGTTTTTTACATTAATGTAAACAATACTACCCTTAATGATTTATATTCTCAAATTTTGTGTAATTTATGTGATTATTTAAAAAAAATTATTACAAGTTTTCATACAATATGTATGGCGGGACACTACCGTCATGTATGAAAATAAATAAAAGCATATAATTGACCAAACACATTTCTAAAAAAAATTCGTATGTAGATATACGGTACCTACCTAGTGCGGCAAAATTCAATAATAAACAAATGCACGTACATTTTCTTTACTTGTATTAAATAATTAATAAACATTTAGGTTTTTTATTATATTAGCTCTTTTAAATTCTGTTTAAATACTTTGCTTGCATTTAAACAAAAGCTCAATTGCTATTTTTAATTTTGAGATTTACAATTAACAATAAAAGTGCTGCTCATTTGATATTTTTAATTGTGAGATCTCAAATGTTACACATCATATGCGACTACTGTAAGGCTCGCTCGTTTTTTTTTGCGTGAAGACCAAGATGTTTGGTTGCATGGTGCATCTGAAAATGCTCAATTGATGGTAATGATGACGTTTTTGAGTTTAAATACACCGAAAATCCATGAAACCCGATGATAATTGATTTTCACGGATTTTCAGATTCACGAATCGTTCCCCTGATATATTCGTTTTAATTAATACCAGGCACTGGCAACTATGCATCAGGACCGCAGAATACTGATGAGATTGCGAGATGATATATCGATGGTCTTTACTGTCGAATTTGCAAATAATAATAATAGATTTTCGTTTTACTGTGTGAAACTATCCAATTTAGTCTATATTTTCAGATAATATTGAAAAAAAAATTCGTTCCAAAAAATGCTAATATAAAAGAAAATAAAACTAAATTGACACATTATCGGAAAATGTATAGCAAATTGGATGGTTTAAAATAGTAAAACAAAAATCGATTTTTTGCAGTTTCGTTTATGTAGGGATCGTCGATATGTAATTTGGTATATACTCGTATATAATGACCAAATATAATACGAAGTTTACAAATCGTGTTTACAATAGAATGCAAAATTTCGTAAAAGGTTTGCAAGATTTATATCTCTTTTAGTATTTTGAAATTATTAGAGTCTCTGGATAATAAATGCCTTATTTTTTTTCTTTTTCTTTTAGTAGATCTGTTGATCTGTGCTACAGAAAATTACACCTCCTGGGATGACAAGGTCTAGCTATCCCTCCATCTTTTCGGTGGTCTTCCCTTCAATAAATGTAAATTAAAATAAAGTTCGGACGGTTTGGGAATGACGCATAATTCTAATCCCCAAGCACAAAATGTGACATTTTTAAAGATAGCAGTTTTTTAGGACTCGGCGGGTAACAAAGGCAACATTTCCTCCCTATTCTCATACCCCTTCCCCTCCCCCTTAAATATTTTCGTTGCAAATCTGTTCCGTTTGACCGATCGGACACAAAATTTGGAAACTTATTCTTTAGGACCTGGCAGGTAACATATTCTACATTCCCCCCTATTATTTCAACCCTTCCCTTCCGCTGATATATTTTCGATGCAAATCTATACTATTTGACCGATCGGACTCAAAATTTGAAAACTTATTAAGGACTTGGCGGGTAACACATGCGACATTTCCCTCCTATTCTTTTAAACCTTCCCCTCCGCTTATATATTTTCGATGCAAATCTATACCATTCGAATCGAACGTTTGTTTACCCTCACAAATTTATTTTAAACTTAATCATTAACCCGCGCAACGCCGGGTAAGGACAGCTTGTACTTCATAGTTATCAAACATTTATTTTGTAAGAAAGAATACCTTATTTAATGCACTTTCTTTCTTTAATATTTTTCGATTAAACATTGTCTTCTGCTTCGTCATCCTAACAGTTGTCAAGTCATTTAATTTGATATTGAAAAAAGTTAACAATTTGGTTTTATTTGGCGTTAAGTATGTTTAAATTCCATTTTATTGGCTTAAATGTCTTTAAAAGGCATTGAGTATATTAAAAATATACTTATTTACGATTCTTTACACCCCACATCACACAAAATGGCCAGTTTCCATTTTCTATTAAACCGATTAATGAACGTTCCCCTTAGTACTTTAAATAACAATTATGAACTTAACACGATAAAACAAATACCTTAAAATAATGATTATAATGATAGATAAAATGCTAAAAAACAAAATAAAAAAGAACTTAACAATGAAACACATATACTCAGCGTGTAATAATAATGAAATTAAAAATAAATCTTGGCGCAAAATCCTATATACAGGTTCGCTAACCCAGAAAATCTCCCACATCTTACCTTCCCATATACAACCCGCATATTACACCAACAACAATTTAGGAAAAATTTTAGATAACTCAAAATTAAAAGTAAACTTTTTAGAAAAAAGCGGAGTATATGAAATCACGTGTGGTGACTGCAATGTGAAATACATCGGTCAAACCGCGAGAAATCTTAAAATAAGAATAAAAGAACATCTTCGTGGTCTTGTTAGTAATTATTTTTCAGAATTTTCTAACCACATTTTAACAACAATCATTCCTTCTATTCCCATACACTTAAATTATTACATCCTGTTAAATATAAAGGCCAAAAAATGAACAATCTCGAAAATTTAGAAATACAAAATTTTTTAATTCTACTAAAACATAATTCTACTAAATCAAATTTATTCACCGCTCCTTACTTTATTCCCGTTAACTCAAACCTCACCCCCAGCTAACTCCCTCTCCCCAAACATAACTCCACTTACATCCATCAGTACCTTAGATAATTAATTTTACTCTTATGATTTAGTTTATATAATCACTCGTTGATGACAACATTTGCAGTTGTCGAAAATAGTCGTGTATTCTAAACTCATCACTGGTCTTAGACAAGTGATATATTAATATATAATTAAAATATCATTCCACAAAGTTAACGCCAATTCAATAATTAATATATTAAAAATATATAATTGGAGAGACTTTAATAATTACAATTTAAAATTTCATTTTACTTTACAAAATTAAATTCACAATTTTCGCTGAGTGTCTTTTCTTCTTATGCTTATTATGTTTATCGAGAAATGCTTAAAGTTATTCAGCAAAATATTTTAGGATTTATGTGCCAAATTTTTTATTAAAAATACAATTAATTATGTGTTTAGTGATGAAACTATTTTTTTCTCTAAAATATCCATCCAACGTTAATGTTTTTCATGAGCTGCTGTGTATTTTCACGAGACTAAAAAAATAATAATAATTGCACTTAATCGAGGCTTTCTCAGCATTTTGAATGTTTAGAACAGACTGAAAATTACTGGAAGAGTCTGGAATCCACCGAAATATCTGAGAATATATGTAGAATGAGGGTTTCTTATAAAAGCGGGTATTCCATTCCATTCCAGCAAATTTATTTGTTTTGATATTTATGATTAACGGGCAGCGATTCAGTCGCAGTACATACATTCAAACGGCAAAATAAATTGAAAGAGCAGATCAATAAGGGGCTGCATAATAAAGTGATTCACAAAGAAGCGGAAGATTCTCGAAAGTGACTATTAGATATGAAAATTATATAAGAGCGATGACTTTTGTGACCAGTGACTTTTGGTAATGAATTTAAGTTAATTAACTTCATTTTGTCTCCCATCGCCATGATAACTTAACAGTATCATGAACACGATAAAGATGTTTTTGCTTATAAACCGGTCCAGAATAAACGGCGGTCCTGCCCCTCACTGAACCTACCATTCTTCAATTTACATAATATTTACACATCACATATGAAAGCAATTATGAAAATATGCTTTCAGCTTTATGAAAATATGAAAGGAAATTTTAACCAAAGTTGTTTGTAAAAGGGCCCTCGTTATTTATAATACTCAATTTACTATTAACATTTTTTTATTTCTAAAATTTCTAACTTATCCAATTAAAACCTTGTATAATTTTTATGTAAAATTTAAAAATTCTTATTTATATCAAAAGAATAATCCATTAGAAACTTGGGGAAATTTTGATGTAAGAGTTAAAAAACACTTAATATATTAAGTAGCAAAAATTATTTCGAATTTTTTTTTGGAAATGCATATTAATTAGGATTTACAAATTTTTCAGGATTAGAGAAGAAAAAGTTAGAAATTTAGGAAATAGTAAAAAAATTTAATAGTAAATTGAATATTACAAATAACTTGGACCTTTTTACGAATAGTTGTTATCTTTAGAAATTTGTTTTCGTATTAGTATTTAAATATTGATTCATTTCCTAAATATTTTTTTTGTTATTGTCTATATTTCGATATAAGATTTTTAATTTTTAGTGTAGGTACATTGTATTCTGGTGAAGGAACTATCGGCCTCGAAACATGTTGGTTGTTCTTGTCTATACTTTGGTTTTAAAAATTCAATTTTTAATATACGTTGTATCTTGATGGCAGGATTATCTTATTTTAAAAATTAACTTTGTGGTCAGATATTTAATAATATAGAGTAACACGCACGTGAAGAGTATTTTGTGAAGGTGTTGATGTGTAAATAATACTACGGTTATTGTGTATTTACATGCTAGTTTAGTGGTTGACCTGAAGAAGAGACGGGTTATGTCTCAAAACCGGTAGATAAAAAAATAATTTTCAGTAGTTATATACTAACATAAATAACATTTTGTTATTTGTAGCTCCTTATATTTGACAAAATATTTGGTTGTAGGCCTCCAATGAGTGAATAAAGTTACATTTGAAATTTTGTAAATATGGCAGAAATGAAAATTACTTATTATTTTAATGTATTAAAAATAAAATTCTAAGTTAAATAACTTACCCCTCTGGGAACTATTATATAATATTTATGGTTACGATGTTTTTTACATTTTTGACATTTGAATTTTTTCCACTAAAATCAGTTATTTCGTCTAAATAAATTAGTGAGAACAGAATATCTTCTAAGTACTTCAGATTATAGCATATTGAAGTTATAAATTTTATGTTTACAACTCAAAAATATAGTTCTTTAGTGGCTCCAAATAATGTGATTTTCATGCTGCCACCATCTCAAAAATATAATTATGCTGGAGAAGTAAGCTAAATCAGTTACACAGATACGAAGCTATTTATATGAGAAACGTGCATGAAAGTCTTTTTCTATATGATGATCTAGGGCTTACAACCTGTATTAGCTGGCTTAAGTGATCACTCTACATAGTACAACATTCACCAATTCCATCGTGACATCCACACATTATCATTTTTTTTCTATTTATATATATGTTATAATAAAGGTTTTCACGGGTGTTAGAAATGTTAGTACTAATTAATTTGGGGGTACGGGAAAGGTTTTTGCACGTTAATATTTGAATTAATATTAATATATATTTATATTAATATTAACGCGCAAAAACCAATTGAATAAAACCACCGAACAGATAAATATCGACACATAGAAGCAACATCGAGTAAAAGGCGCATCACAAGGAGCCAAACAAATGCCATTAAGACCAACAACGGCCGGGAATACCCAATATCCAATACAAAATTCCCAAAAACCATTTAGGCTAATAATGACCGATGTACCCAAATTTAGATTTTGACTTGCCAGATATTACTTGGTAGTAAGCTTTCGATACGAACGGACGTGCTCGCACTGCCTCTCGTGACGGAAATGTATTAACAAGACACCCTGAATATGCCTGTTGTAATTCAGGCGAAACGTCTGTTGACGAATGGTCCTTCTGAGGACCAGATTTTGACGCGGGCTACCCCCAAATAAATTAATACTAACATATATTTATATATATATATATATATATATATATATATATATATATGGCGTTTGTTTGGCTCCTTGTGATTCGCTTTGCACTCGATGTTGCTTCTATTGTATCGGTGGTTATATTTAATTGATATCTTGATTGATTGTTGTCTACATTCATGCTGCGATCTTCGTTTCTATTTTTTTCCTTCATCTGCCAGCCAATCTCCAGCATCTCGTCACTATTAGAATTCCCGCTAATGCACGATTCTCTCACTTGAACAAATCTCAATGTACTTCTATGTAATTATAAAAACCGCATTTATTTATTATAACCCGCATCACCATAGTTAGCATATATAGATTTTGCAGCTGGTAATGATACCTCTGTGGGGGTTGGTTCGGGTTGAATCGACCCCCACAGATCTACCTCACAATCGAATTGTGAGGTAGACAAGCTACCCCCTCCGTGCTGCTTTTTCTTATGAGTTGAATAAGGGTCACCACCTGGTATTTATTCCGGGTCCCGGGTTCTCTTGTGTTGTTGCTGATGAGAATGAAGTCACGGTCAGTTTCACAAAATTTATTGAAAATTTAAACAGAAGTATAAATACAACACTGATGGTATAAAATAACGCAGTAAATATGAAGTTAATCGGCGAGAGCTTTCGCTTAATATTAGAGTTCTCCAAAAAGTGAGATGTCGATCGGAGATGGTACCAGAAGCCACTAAGAAAGTGAGATGGTGGGTGTCGGTGATTGGGCTTTTTATACTAATTGGAAACAAAGAAATCGCGTGTTTAGACTAATGCATGATGCGTCATCCGTAATGCCGGTGCAGCAGGGTGTTTTGTCTTCGATCTGCAACGTCCGGTGTTTTGGGGTCGCGACAGCGGCTCCTGACGCTCTCTGATGCATTTTCATTTTACTCAGTCGTTGTTCCGGTCTGCTTCGTCAGCAGAACAATGCCGTGTTGTGGCCTACGTAAATGCTGAGGCTCGTGTCGTTAACCTGTGGTACGCCTCACGCGTCTCGCTTGACGTTGTTATATATGTGTAGGTGACATCTACACCTCTATATTATATTAAGTATTATTTTTAATGTATAAGTAATTAATAATTGTGTATAATTTATATTAATTAATTAATCATTCCTTTGGGGACAAAATCCAGTAAATTTGTTCTCAGAATATTCCTACATGTAAAAATATTCTTAAATAAGTTTCATTTTGTACCCTTGTTTACCATTCTTCCGAAAGTAGTCCAGTTCACCGTAATCCGAGGAAAAATTGAACATAATATACATCAACATAGACTTATTAATAAAATCAATATAAAACCATAAAAGTTAAATATTTAACATACTTGATTACTTGCCATTAATTAGTTTGTATAAGTGAGTAAAGTTTTCAGTGTAATGATCCTGGAATATACATTCTTTCTATATTCTTTTACTAAAATTATCACATGCTCCCACACTCTTCTCAAAATTTAATTTCTTAGCTGTGTTCGAAGCTATTTTTTACCGTTAACAGTTTTTTCGCGTTGATATGAAAAAGTAAGATGAAAAATATTTTTCTAAAAAGGTTCAGATGGTTTCTCAGGTCATGTATGAAAAATATATGAATAATGTATGAAGCCACTCTAGTGTGGTCGAGAATTCAAACACTTATTTTCGAATGGCTTTTCAGCTATAAGATTGTTGAATTGAAGTATAGTAAATGAGATGAATTAAATATTTTTGCTTCCATATGTTTTTTTGGTACACTATCTTGCGAAATTCAATGAATTTGAATTTGAATGCAGAGGCAATGCAATTCCATGACCTTTTTACTATAAATATTTGGTTTTATAAATTAAAATGATGCAAATGATACAATATGAATAGTTAAAAGTCGAAATGATTATGATAAAAAATACTAAAATGAAAATTAACCCTAGAATCCTACACTGTTTTGCCCAACCGATTTTCTTACAAGGGGTGCCTGAGCACCCCAGAATTTGGGAGTTGTTATTTTTTTAATGAAACAATTTTGAAAATATATTTCTCTATTAAACATAGGACTGTAAACTTAAGATCAAAAATCAAAATAAATCTACTAATTATTAATTAGTTTAAGCACTTTTGGCATATTTTTATTTGATGTCCCAAACAAATCGGAGTTTTGCACTTCGTACACTAAGTTTTGCTCTTCCGGTCTTTACTCCTGGGACAGAATCCACAACGCCCCTGAGTATGATGCTGAGGAATCAAGCTTTCATTTGGCATAGGTTTTTTAAGGATACCACAAATAATTTCTTTTATATCCCTCCTTAAACTTGCCTTTCGCAGGCGTTCTTCCAAATAATAACTCACGAGTTGGATTCCCAATTTTTTTTAAAAGTTCTTCTGAAATTTATTTCTGATTTATTTGTGGCCTTTGAACATTTGTAGAGAACCCGAAAATTAATGCCAAAACCATTCAAAAGTCCATAAAAATGCACATCGGCCACCATCGCGATTTTCTTTGGACGGAGTATTTTTTAGCCATTGCATCGAAAACGTCGAGGCCAATTTATTATAATAATTAATTATTTCCTGGTGCTCTACTTCATTATTTTTGTCGGGAGAATCACGAAGAGTTGATAACATAATGATGACCTTCTTCTTGGTTGATTTTAGCTGACAATAAGATAAGATAGTTAGATCTATCATACGCAAACATAGCATAATTTTTACCTCGGTCTCATAGCTTTAACAATAAGACCGGTATTTCACTTTTATTTTTGCGTGTTGTACCTACCATCGTCAAGTCTTTTGCAAGTCAATTCATCGCTAAAAGAATGATGGTGAATCAGCTATCTATTGATATTATTCGTTGGAACTTAGTTGCCCATTACATGAAGAAGGATGACTAAACGAAGTAGATATAACTAAAACTGAAATTTGTCTCTAAAATTTTATATTTAAGGTTATTGCAATAATTAGTAATAATAATATAATCAAATATTATTAAATATCACGTAAATAAAGCTCAAAAACTTGTAAAATAATTTAATTTATATTAAACAAATACTTACGATTTTCCTACACCGGGGTGCCAGAGCAACCCGAAACACGTGCACATACGTCTACAAAACTCGGCAGTCGCCGAGGTACTGACCAATCTAGAGTACTCGGCCGCAAAGTAAAATACGTGGACGCGTAAACTTATAGCTACAAAACAAACGACAAAATAACAAATTGAAAACGCTGTGGGGTGCTCTAGCACCCCAAGTAGGATTCCAGGGTTAATAAATTTAAATATAAGAACATAATAATAATATTAGCCATACCGTTAATTTATATGAAATTAAACTCATGTTACTGAAACACCACAATCATCCGTATAATATTTTGTGTTTGTCTTTGATAACAAAAAATGAGCAAGTTAGGACGAAACCTTTTTAAGAATATATGAAATTTTTCATTAAAAATATTTTTGTCGGAACTGAAGCGGTGAAATTATTCAAAAATTATTATAAAATGTTATGAAATTGAGTAAATATAATTTATGATCCTTTTCATCACTTTAGATTTTCAGTAGTTTAATTTGGGGATTTAATAATTTATTTAAAGACCTTCATATTTTATTTTATTTTATTCAGTCATCTGACAGGAAGACACGATCGCTTGGTAAGTAAGACAAAATACAAAAAAAATAGTAAAGTGATACAAATGATACAATATGAGACGTGAATAGTTAAAGGTCGAAATTATTATGATAAACAATACTAAAATGAATATTAATAAAATTAAATATAAGAACATAATAATAATATTAGCCATACCGTTTATTTACATGAAATTAAAACCATGTTACTGAAATACCATAATCATCCGTATAAAATATTGTGTGTTTGTCTTTGATAACAAAAAAGTGAGTAAGTTAGGATGAAGCATTTTTAAGAATATATGAAATTTTTCATTAAAAATATTTTTATCGGAGTTGAAGCGGTGAAATTATTTACAAATTATTATAAAATGTTGTGAAATTGACTAAATATAATTTATGATCCTTTTCATCACTTTAGATTTTCAGTTGTTTAATTTTGGGATTTAATAATTTATTTAAAGACCTTCATATTTTATTTTTTATTTTATTTTATTTTATTCGGTCATCCGACAGGGCGACCAAATCGCTTGGTAAGACAAAATAAAAAGAAAATAGTTAAATGTCTCCCACAATTAAATGATAACACAGATAGGAGACATAACCATAGATAAGTTAATTTGACAATGACAGATACAACGACTTTACAGTTTCATTTAACCGACACAAAAGATCTCGTAATGTATATAATATATAATATAGTTTCTAGTATCTGCCTCACCATTATGACGATACTCTTAATATTTAGTTAAAAATATCTATTGAATTAAAAGGTAATTATAATCTGAGCATATGCGTGGAATGGAAGAGGATTTCCTGCTGTTGGTTTGATAAGTTAATAATATGATCGATTTGGATTAGAATAAAGCAAAATATTGAATATATATTATGATTGCGCTTAATGCGCATCGGATAATGCTTTGTTTTTCCATTGCCGGTTTTAAAAATAACCAAATTGTATGATAAGCAACAGAAAATGGTCGATAGCTAATCGCAGACTTTAATAGAAGCGCAGGCTAATATCGGCAGCGCAGTGGTCAATTCAGCCGATGGCCAATTGTATACACCAATGGCCACTCACAGGGCCTAGTAGTAAGCAAACGGCGATAGACGGTTGCTTAACTGCTAGTCTATTTTATGATTGTTTCATAAATGTAGTATGCAGTGCGTGATTTTGACATAACCACACCGTACGAAAAGCAACAGACAATAGGCCATACTTATTAGAGACACTAATAGCCTGCAGCGGCCACTATCGGCCACGCAGCTATTGTCTGTTGATAATATTACAGACTTCAGTAAACTACTATTATCTTTGATGATGTTATGGACACAAATATATGTTTTGAAATTAATGCATTCGGTTTTTATATACCCACAACATAATTTGTTTATTTTTATATTATTATTTTTTTTATTTTTTATTATTATTAAATATTTTTTTATTATTAAAATTTTTATTATTATTAAATAATTAATTTAAAGTAATATTATTACTATTCTATTAATATTACTCTCATATTAGGCACATTTATTCAGAAAAGAGTGGTGCGTACGCCAAATAGAATAAAATGAAATGTTTTGAATATTATGTTTAAGTAATATCAATAACAAAGTTTAATAATGCACATTGCTTTGTGGTGTTTTTTTAGAATCTAAAATAAAAGCTTTATTTAAAAGAGATTTATTTGTACGAATTTCTTATTATGATTTAATCAGTCTTCACTTCAATGTATTCTGAAAGTTGTTTATTAACGCAATAAAATTATTGTTTCCAAAATTTTCAATCGTATTTTCTTCAATTGTAGCTTTTTTCATGTCTGGAATACGTAAATACTTTCACAAAAAATATTATTATTGAAAATATATCAAAGGTTTAATTTAAATCAATCGTTGTTTTCATCAATTATTGATAAAAGTAACCTTAAATTGGTATTTATATAAAAAAAGCTTCACTATATTTTATGAAGTTCTGAGAATTTGATTAAATATCAGATTTTTTAACTGATAATGTTAATTTTAATTTAAATAAAATTGAATTTAGTAATGCACACAAGTTGAGTTAATTTAACACGACTATAGTTTCAAGAGGAGCAGTCTGTCTCCTGATGATGAGGAGCACCTCTCATCATCAGGTGTAATTTATAACTAACCTTAGCACAGAAATTATGAAAATATTTGCGTATTCGCGGAATAGGGGGGGTAATTTTTTATGTAGTCAATAGGGGGAAGATGCTGAGTAGCGGAGACTTTTGTAAGAATGTGATGTAGTTTATGAGTTTTTTCTCAGAATTCAATTTCTTTTGAATTTCAACGGTTTGATAACTGTTCATTGTCAAACTTTTATGAGGAACCGAGTGTAATAGTTCTAGTCTCCAGAAACTCAGCTGCTCTGCAGTTAAGGCTCCACGTGACTCAGTTTTTTTTTACCAATGTATACAATTATTTATTCGCATGTGCAATGGCACGAGTAACCACTTTACCATTATCACATTGAAGGTTGAGCTTTTGGTCAACTGGCGAATTTGAAGCAAATATTTTATACATTACAGAGCAGGATTATTATTATCAAACAAAACAAAAAGAAAATTTAACGCATTACTTATGGAATCATATATTTCTATAAATCTCGCTAACGTAATTTCAAATTACGAAAACATCTCAAATACCTTTGTGAGAATCAACAAACAGAATTTATAATTCGTTAAATTTATTCGACGGGAATTATTATTTATTTCATTGTTAGAAAGTGGATCTCGTTTGGCTATCTCATTAAAATCACAATAATGGACGTAAAATACGATTACCCAGTAATCGTGTAAGAAAATAAGAATTAATGTGGGCGTCTGATTATTTGATGGCAGCGTCGAATAGAAGATATAGCTCAAAATATCTGGACAAAATTCGTATATTATAATAAGTAGATATTAATTTCTTCTTACTTACTTGCGGTCAGCTCCCAGCTTACAAAGCTTACAAGTTCTGTGACATGCCGTCTAATCTTGTTTCGTTTCTTAGGTTATATATTGTAGCTTATCTTTAGCTGTCTGTATATAGCCTCATCAAAATACTAGTGACTTTCTTCTTCCTTCTATTTCTCTCGGGTTTTGTTGCGCTCTTGATTACGGTGAAATCGTCACCCCTTCTCATTAAGTATTCAAATTACCATGGTCTTGCTTTAATGAAGTTTTGTTTGTTACGGGTGCTTTGAAGGTGCTTTTCATTTAACATGTTAACTAGTTTTGTCAAACCTCCAATCTAGCCCAGCAATTTCACTAATATTGTGTGCATTCGTTGTTCTTGTCATTTTTGAGCGTAAAGCATTCCGTTACAAACGGAATAGCGGGCATAACTATAACCTTGTAAACTTTATCTTCAGTTTTGACAGACATCGGAGGTGCACGAATTTTCGAAAGTGATCGCCACTTGAGCCAAGCAGTGTTCATGCTGCAGGAGTGTGAGGTCACAACATTGAAGCATGAATTGTAGAAAGATTCATATTTTAGAAAAAAAAATCTAAATTGCATATTTATCTACATGACAATATATTATTCTGTACTATAATCTGAAAAATATGGTAATAATTGTGATTGGAATATCACATAATTATTATTTTTTTCCAAAATATGTATTTGCCTACACATGTTTCTTTTATTTTATTTTATTCAGTCATCCAACAGGGAGCCACAATCGCTTGATAAGATGAAATACAAAAAAAAATATTTGAATGTTTGCCACAATTAAAATATAACACAAATAGGTCATAACCATGGATAAGTCAATTTGACAGATAAAACATCATTTAACCGATTGTTTCAAATTTAACTTTAACATAGACATAAAGAGGCTCGTGATTTATATAATATACATGATCAGGGAGGGGGAAGAGTTTCTAGTATCAGCCTCACCATATGACGATACTCTTCATGTTTAGTGTTAAAAATATGTATTGAATTTAAGAGGTAATTATAATCTGAGCATATGCGTGGAATGGGAGAGGATTTCCTATTGTTGGTTTGATAAATTGGAAGGGAAAAGAGGTACTTCTGTCTGGTAGGTCGGAATGGGACGTGGAAAGCTAGCAGGCTTGTGATTTCAGCAGAATCAATAAGGTTATGAATTATTTGGAAAATACAGGATTGATCCGTCAATATCAAGTGTCTAATTTATGAAATTTTATTGAGTCCAAATAGTTATTCAAATTAAATTTTTAGTTAATATGCTTAAGGAATGTTTTTTGAACGTTTTCAATTCTGTTAATATTAAATTTATATGTGGGTGACCATATTATTGAAAAAATTCGAGGTGAGGTCGAGTATAGGTTATGTATAGTCTTCTTAATGTACTAATTTGCCTAAATGGTTTGCTAAGCCGGAAATTTTGGATGCTTTACCGACAATCGCATCAATGTGCCGGTTAAAATTCATTTTAAAGTCTAGCAATAATCCAAAATCCCGTATCTCATCCACATCCCTGACCATATCATTACCAATAGTATATTCATATACAAAACGATTTATTTTGCGGGTGATGGAAATTTTATAACATTTAGTATCAGCCTATTCGTTTCAAAGTAACCTGTGAATGTCTCTCGAGATCTTCTTGCATTTTTTGGCAGTCGGTTTCTGATTTTACTGCCATAGAAAATTTCATATCATCAGCGTATGATAAAAAATTACAATTTCTAAAACATTTATTAATATCAAAAATATAAATATTAAACAGCAAGGGTCCAAGATGTGAGCCTTGTGGAACATCCGAGAGGACAATCTTATGCATCGACTTGAATTCTTTTGTTCATATGGGTTGTGATATAATCAGTGAAGTTTATCATGTTAGTTAACACAGAACGCTTTTTAAGAATTCTATGTTGATGATTATGAATGTTTTTTAGTATGGTTATGTATATGTTATTATACACAACTAATGCAAAGAGTTTAAAAAATACAGATAATATTAAAATTGGTCTATAGTTCTTAATGTAATTCCTCGATCCGGATTTATGGATGGGTACAATGACGGCTTCTTTAAATTTTTAATGTTATGACTGATCGCGCCTGTCATGCTATATATTATAACATCGGTCTTTATATTTATAACGGTAGTTAGCATTCATCCAAGGTTATTAAAGTGAGATACTTTGAATATTGTATTATTTAGGTCTGTATACAGTAAGCACCTTAAACTCGTTAAAGGACCGTGCGTATTCAACATTATGATATGTAGGTCTGAATATTTTAACAAAGAGCGCACAACTTGGCGCTCTTTATTGTCCGGACTTTATGTGATTTTCGAATGTTCATAAATTCCTATGTCCTGTTTAGATAAAGCCATCATTATTTACAGACATGTTTATGATCTGCTCTATAGTAAAATTAAATTATTTCGAAGGCACTCGAAACGTAAGCGCAAATAAATTGTATCGTAAATCGTCGTATTTGTGATACGCTATTTTATTAAAAATATAATAAATGTGATTAGGAAAAACTTCTTAGAAGAATAATAATATTCCTTACTTCCAGAAAATCCAATGTTATTTGCAAAAATACTGGGCTGAGAAATATTATTGCTCTTGATATGGTCAGGTTAATGAAAACTGGAAAAGTGCCAATACGCCAGTCCCAAAAGATGGTTATGTGGATACTATCTAGGACTAGATAGAGATCAGGGGAGAAACGATAGCGATAGTTTGGCACGATCTTCAGAATTAAGAGTAGCTTTCGAAGAGTACTTGATATATTACGAGTATTTCAGAATTACTGAATCACTGCTTTTGCAAAAAACATAACAATCAATTTTCCAACAGTGTTTACAGAAGTTTTGAATCAAAATAAGGGTATTATAATAAAGTATCTAAATAAAAAATATATATATTTCCAAAATGTAAAGTCATAGTACCATTTATTGAGAATTACAAATATTTTAACTGTATACAATTAAACTACTCTTATAAAGGTGTTGCCTAGTTTCTAGTACCGAGTTTAAATCCGCAATATAAAAACAGCAACAGTACAGATAAAAATAAATGTATTTTGTTTGCTGGCACACTGCCTCTACGAGTTCCTTACTGTGGTATCCAGCGAGGATTTTAACAATTTCATGAATCAAAACTAATTTGATCATTCTAAAAACTAACTCTAACGTGTACTTACTTCGTATCTAAATAACAGAAGATTTAGATACCCGTAGAAAATAATTAAAATTGTGTTGGGTTTACTTTTATTTTGTAAAAGTAAAATAAATATTTTTGGTGTTTTGAAACTTTTTTGTGAGACACAGTTGTATAATTTTTGTGCCACTTATAAAATATTATACGATTAGAGGAATAGAAAAACTACGATTATTAGTAGGGGCATAATTTGGTAAAAAGAGGCGCTCTTTTTTGATTTTTGATGTTTTTAATGCTGGTTGTTATATGCACCCGACGATGCAATACATAATAGTGCTGTTATAAAACGTTTAAATATTAAATTTATAGATTATTACAATCCTCAAATAAATTAGTAACAGGTGGTGAGAAACATTAAGATCCCAAATTATTCGGAGCTTTGGATTTATAAATTAAAATGAAAGATAACACGCGACTTTTCAAATAATAAATCTGTAAACTTCGTTGCATTACTGAAACCCATAAGACGGGGAAACCTACTGGTAAATAAAAACTTTAAACTAAAATGTGTTTAAAAAGGTCACTTTGATTGATACAAAAAATAGATAATCATCTGAACATTAATTATCATAATTATATTTATCTGACCTTTAAAAAAATATTTGTACACGCATGCGCGTGCTTGGGTTTTACATAATTTTGAATTAAAGAATTTAGTAACTGTTATAGTACCCGAATGATTTCAAAAACCTCTACGTCAAAGACTAAATTATAATGTCAATTTTCAAAGTCCTTCTGTTTTTTTTTATTCTGATGATTACAGACGAAATATGAGTGGTCACTGCGGAGGACCTTTTTTTCGGCAGTCGACAAACCTCAAGAATTTTCCGCCAATGTTGAATATTTTTTTACAAAAAAAAATTAACATATTCTTAAAAATAAGTACTTTTACGTAAAAATAATACTAATACCATTATTTAAACAGGTTATCTTTAAAAACAAATCACAAAAATTGCCTTTTTTCGCGCTTCGTAGGTAAGTATTTCCGTAGGAAGGGGGGTTGTTACTGCGGAGTTGACGCAAGGGTGGAATTAAAATATATGTGTAAAATAATCTAATTTCTTACGAAATTTTAAATGATATGGGTACTTGTATTCACCACGTCAAAAATGACGTTGTGTACAATGTTAGATAACACGGACAAAGACCCGATTTTTATGACACCGAAAACCTATGAGAATGTATCGTACAGTCGAAAGGCTGTAATTCTAAATTATAAAAATAATCTGACCTGCGTTTCGGCGGCGGAGCCGGTGTGCCGGGTGCAGTGGGCGGCGAAGCAGGAGGCGGCCGGAGGCACTCGCGCTGCCAACTCCATCCCCTGCGAGCTCTTCCACAGGGCCACAGCTATGCGGGTGTACAGCACCTAAACAGCAACCCGAAATCGTGAAATGTACTAAATAAGAATAATCGCAACAACAGTGTAAATAAACAGTGAAACAACAATAATCAATTAATGTATATTATGGATGTCTCACAGAGACGGAACTGTATTTTATTATTATTAGGGAAAGTAGGTATAGAAGTCATTTATGGTGTATATAGGATTTTACGACCGATCGTATGGTAGGCTTAAGTGATCACTTTACACATATGTAACGTTCGCCATTTCCACCATGATAGAATATACCATGTCTTACTAACTTTTGAAAGTTGTATATATTTGGATTATATGACACACATCACGTACGTGTTGTAACAATCTATTATACCGGCCTGTGACAGCCATTTCTGTGTGTCATATAATCCAAATATATACAACTTTCAAAAATTAGTAAGACATGGTATATTCTATCATGGTGGAAATGGCGAACGTTACATATGTGTAAAGTGATCACTTAAGCCTACCATACGATCGGTCGTAAGTCCGTATGCAACATAAATGACTTCTATACCTACTTTCCCTAATAATAATTAAATACAGTTCCGTCTCTGTGAGACATCCATAATATACATTAATTGATTAACTCTTAAAAGACTGTGCTAAAAAAAAAACTTTGGGGACGGTGGAGTAACACAGCGTTACCAGATTAAAAATCGGCATAGTTTTTAATATGTGATAAAATATACATATATACGATACATATAAGACTTTTTAAAGGTCCCTTTATATAATTATGTAAGGTAAACATACATATTTGCATTATTTCAGTAAATTATTATAAAATCATGGCAAATGGAATTTGCGTGCGTTTCCGCTGACGTTTCATTAGCAACTGAATACAACGAAGCAGTCGCCAGCTCGCTTCAGTCGCATGCACTCCGTCTTTGTCTAACACGTGTTACCCGACTCTACCGTACTCTTTTTATATTGTTATTGCTTTCGCCGTAACCCAAGCAACCGCCATCTCTGTCCTACATGAAATGTATGGTATTTTCGTGCTCTTTCTTGCTCGATTTAACTGCGATGTACAATATTCTGCTCTCTCTTACACACTGGCCGAAAATACGAGAGTGATTAATAAATATTTTTAAATTAAAAAATCCGTACATTCCTAACAGTTTAATTTAGTAATTTTGGTGTGAAAATGTCTATTCGATGATTACAAAAAATGTGACGTTTTAGTTTTCGTAAATAAGGTAGAAATTTCATATTTTGTATGACAGGTAGACCTACGTTACATCACCGACACACAGGAGTTAATGATGTTTTTGTGACAAGAAATCCAGTACTACCGTTCTAAAAGATTTGAACAAACTCAAAAAATATTCTGAAACAACAATAAGTCTCATCTCTCTTACGCGAATCTGCATACAATGGTCGGTCCATAAGGGGTGGTAGATAACTGCGGCCGTATAGCAAATGTCTATACACCAACCAACAGTGATAAAAAAATCCGTAAACAATAATCAGCACAAATCCCATCACTACAAAATGCTTTAATCAAAAAATCTTGTAATGTTTTATTAAAAAAATCAAATTGTATAAATATAGACAAACATATAAAAAGCTTCTTCAATGTGATAATATAATTTAGATCTATTAATAGAATATCCCTCTGTGGACATAGTCCAGTAATTGTTTTATCAGAACAAACATATAAAATACTGTACTGGTCTGTAAAAGGAGTTAAAAAAGTTTTATCAAAAAAATTATCGTTTTCAGTCGTATTCTAGTGTTTATATAAATAAATCGGAAGAATATCATATATACATTAAAAAGATTATTGCTAAGTATAATGCTAAGCATAAAAAAGATAATAAAAATGTAAAGCCATTTACTTACACCCGCTCCGAAAGATATAAAAAAGACTGTAGATGTAATAGTCCATTCCAATATAAGAAAGAAACTAATTAAGTACATAATATCCATACTTATCTGTCTCTCTGTTCTCTACAAAAATCTACACCGTTTTTACATTTGATTCAAATTTAGCATACTTATGCTTTAGGACCTGGCGGGTAATATAGGCGATATGTCCTTCCTATTCTTTTACCCCTTCTCCTCCCCCTGACATATTTTCCATGCAAATCTTTACCGTTTTACCGATCGGATCACAATTTAGAAACTTATTCTTTAGGACCCGGCGGGTAACAAAGGCGACATTTCCCCCCTATTTTTTTTACCCCTTCTCCTCCCCGTAATGTATTTTCAATGCAAATCTGTACCGTTTCACCGATCGGACTCAAAATCGGGAAACTTATTCTTTAGAACCCGGCGGGTAATAAAAGCGACATTTCCCCCCTATTATTTTACTCTTTCTCCTCCCCCTGATATATTTTCGATGCAAATCTGTACGGTTCCACCGATCGGACTCAAAATTTGGAAACTTATTCCTAAGACTCGGCGGTTAGCATAGGCGTCATTTCCTCCCTCACCTTTTACCCTTTATCCTATCCCTGATATATTTTACATGCAAATTTATACAGTTCGAATGGAACCTTTGTTTCCTCCCACAAATTTTTTTCAACTCAATCTTTAACCCGTGCAACGCCGGCTACGAACAGCTTTAATATAATTTTCAAATTTTTTGACAAGGTGTGGATGTCCTTACGATGGAACTGTTGAACGTTACATTATACAGTGATTTATTAAGCCAGCTCATGGGCCACCCTACAAAGACTTCCATATACATTTGCCGTATAAACAACTTCGTCTCTGTGAGACATCTATAATTAATCTCAAACAATAAGTAATAGTTTGCCAAGTAACACGATTTCTCCATAATAATATATTAAGACAGTTTAAAGGAGAGAAATATACCTTTTATTTCTATAAAGCTTTGAATTCAGTTTTCTACTCAACGATAGTGGTGAAACTTTATTACGTTATTTTCTTCCTAACGCTTCGACCATTCTTTGCCTGCGAGCGTAACTGTTTGGCATTCAAATAGGCAAACGTTACGAATATTTTCTGACAGTAAAAAAATGGTAATTTAAACGTTTTGCGTTTTCATACATTCTAGTTTTTTTTTTTTTTTTATTTTATTTTTTATTATTATTATTATTTTTTTTTAAATAGTTTTATTTAGGGATAAAATTTATTATGAGTGTACAAATATTATACTGAAATATTAAAAGACATTCACGTCTGATGTACTCCACACCTTATGAAAATGGTAAACTTATTAATTATATTATTCAAGCTTTTTGATGTGTAACATCTTTCCTCACTTTCCTGCAATCTGTGGGAGTGATTTCGTGAAAATGGATAGAAATGCGTAGCGGGAAACTAGACGCGCTATTTCATTTGACTAATGAGCGCGCGCGGTGATTTACTCGTAGTTGGCCGTCAGATGGTACCAACCCATTTTCCGAGAGGTTGGTACTGTATTATTAAATGTTTATGATATTAAAGAAAATACATCATTATTATGATTCTGCAATTTCAGAACGAAGTTCTGTGAATCTTAAATTACACAAATTTTTATCAACCAATTAAAAAAAAACATACAAAAAATCAACTAAACGAAAAAATATTTTAACTGCCTACCGGGATTCGAAACAACGGACTTCCACACTATATCCGGGGATGGCGTGTTATCTAATTTCGTAACGGCAGTCTGTTAAGTTAACAAAAATTTTTCTACCTTATATGTAGGAAGTCTCTTTTTAATTGATTAACATTCTTGTTTCATTTTTAAAAAGCAATCCGGATTGAATATTTTTCTAATGACCAAAATTATTTAATGACAGTTCACAGTGCGCCAGATTAAATATCAAAAAATGCACAAACATTTTCTTTACATGTATATACTAATTAATACATATATATATATGTATATATTATATATATATATATATATATATGTATATATATATATAATATATGTTATAATGAAGGTTTTCACGGGTGTTAGAAATGTTAGTATTGATTTCTTTGGGGGTAACCCGCGTCAAAATCTGATCCTCAGAAGGACCATTCGTCAACCGACGTTTCGCCTGAATCACAACAGGCATCTTCAGGTTGCTTGTTAATAAATTTAACTGTTTTATTTCTATTTTCAATGTCCGACTGGCGTTTAACTACTTTGTTAACTATTTGTTTAGAGAATCCATTACATTGTAGCGTATTTTTAAGATGGTTTATTTCTTCATTACGATGGACAGTTAAAGATATTACGGAAAAACCTTTATCAACAGCCTTTTTACCATATATAAGAGGGACAACAGATAAACTCAGCCGTCTACTAAGAAAATATAACATAAGAACGATATTTAGGACTGAAAACAAAATATCTAGCCTTCTACGCAGTGTAAAAGACAAAATACACCTAGAGTCCCATGGTGTATACGAAATACCATGTGGATCGTGCGACCAGACATATGTTGGAAAAAGCAACAGAAAGATATCTGCTAGGGTTGCTGAACATAGAGTTGATATGACCAACAAAAAACTAACATCGTCGCTTGTCCAACACCCGCTCGAAGAAGGCCACAGCATAGACTTTAATAATACACGAATAATAGCGAACGTCCAAAACGAAACAGTAAGGATATTTAGAGAAGCTATAGAGATATATAAAAGAATAAATATTATCAACAATAGAGATGATGGTATACGTCTCCCAACGGCATGGAAAAGCATTCTATTCAACAGTAGATTTCTTAGTAAAAATAAAAATAATATATTAGCGCGCAAAAATCAATTAAATATAACCACCGACACAATAGAAGCAACATCGAGTACAAAGCGCGTCACAAGGAGCCAAACAAACGCCATTAAGGCCAACAACGGCCGGGAACACCCATTATTTAATACAAAATTCCCGAAAATCATTAAGGCCAATAATGACCACAGTACCCAAATTTAGACTTTAACTTACCAGACCTCACGTGGTAATAAGCTTCCGATACGAACGGACGTGTTCGCACTGCCCCTCGTGACGGAAATTTATTAACAAGCAACCTGAAGATGCCTGTTGTGATTCAGGCGAAACGTCGGTTAACGAATGGTCCTTCTGAGGACCCGATTTTGACGGTTTACCCCCAAGTATCATCCTACCAATATATATATATCGACAATAGATAATTATATATCTATATCTATAGACCTAATATATATATATATATTATGCAAAGCCTGTAATAAAAATAATGTTTCCATTTAATCAAGGCATGGATGGGTAGGATGTCTAGGGAAGAAATGTGGCCTATTTTTTCAGACGGGAATATGTATGTAAAATTCGGATCCAATCGGTCAAGCTGTGTATATTTGTGCAGAAAATATATCAGGGGTAGGAGAGGGGTAGAGTAATAAATGTTGCCTATGTTACCCGCCGGGTTCTAAAGAATAAGTTTCCAAATTTTGAGTCCGATCGGTCGAACGGTACAGATTTGCATCGAGAATATATCACGGTGTGGGGAAGGGATAAAAGAATAGGAGGGAAATGTCGCCTATGTTACCCACCGGGGTAAGTACTAAAACATAAGTATGCAAAAATTTGAATCGAGTCGGACAAACGGTGTAGATTTGTATAGAGAACACACAGACAGGCAGACAGACATTGAGTTTTATAAGTATAGATAGAACATTTGTGACTGCATTAAGAGGGGGGGGGGGTAAGGTTTTTAACTTTTTTTTTTGCATTTTATTTTTAATTTTTTAAATGAATGTATAACATCGTAAGAATATTGTGTCAAAATTTCAAGTCAATCGGATCAAAATTGACGAAATTATGAACATTTGAGCGATACTCAGACTGATTTTCTATACCTGCTCGGGCAGCAAAGAGACGCGCTCACCTGAGGACTACCGGACGTGCTATTGTATTGGAAGAGTTTTGCGTAGACAAGGACAAAAATATGCTGATGATGAAAGCTCTTTGCTGTGTGAACATGGCATCGATGATTATGTGTAAGTATAAAATAAGTGTTGAGTTTTATTTTGAATTTTACAGTGTGCAAAACTTTAAATCGTTTTCCCCACGTCTCACGTTTCAAAGTCGGTGTCCATCATAACTTCAAAACTACTACACCGATCCTTTTGAAATTTTGAATACTATTTCTGTACATAATTTAAGAGGTAACGCTGTCGAGTTTTTTTTCAAATTTGTTATTAATTTTTATTTTTTAATAACAAATTAGTCGACATTTTTCGCAAAAAATCGCATTTTTCCCTTCAAAGTGTTCCAAAAAATTGAAAAATTGAAATTTTAAAAAACCCTCCCAGCGATACCTGGGAAAATCTATTATCTAACGAATGAATAATTGCTGCCATTGCCGTATTTCTTAATATTTCGTCTTGAAAATTTTACACAATATTCTTCAAATATTATACTTTAATGTACTATTGGTTTTAATAAAGAGATTTTAACTATGTCGTCACAAAAAATTTACAAAAACATGCCTTTTTTTGTACGAATTAATCTTACCCCCCCCTTAAGTTAATGATAATCTACTTAATATTTGATTTATTCAAACCATTCAATAACTTTCAATATGCTAAATCACAGGCGAACAGATGCATATCAATCGAGCAGACTCGAATATATAGAGATAAGGTAGTTTAAAGCCCACCTACTTCAATCAATCAGGCGAGGAAACCCATAAATTACTCTTGATAATACCATAAATCTCCAAACAACGTAGAAACGGACATAATTGTGTACTCGTATACATGAGTCGCGATATCCAAAATTTGGCGTATTTGGTAATATCGAGATAAACTTTTACACCCTTATAGGAAACCCGTACCTATCCCTAAGGTACATGGAATATGGTTGACAGAATATATAGGGTAGTGGTTCACTTAGTATTAAAACTAATTAGTATTCTCGTCTTTGTTCTGAAGGATAATACAAATGACGGATGAAGGACACTAATTTTAGTGCTAAATTTTCAAATTGCTTGTCATATTATGGACATAATTAATTTATATAATCTATACCCAAGATGCCATAAACTCCCTGAACAAATATGTGTGTGAATCCGTAGATACTGGTAAAAATGTCTTAGAGGTATTTTTAGATCTTGCAAAGGCTTTTGATATGGTTTCACATCAAATATTATTGAGGAAAATGTATTTACTGGGTATAAGAGGTACGGCGCTTGATTTCTTTAAAAATTATCTTGACAAAAGAAAACAAACCACAAAAATTGATGAAAATATACAAAGTGATCAAAAAGAAATTGAATATGGAGTCCCACAGGGAATTATACTATGCCCATTACTCTTTTTGATATATATAAATGATTTATGTGATTTGAGAATGGAAGGAAAAATCATTACTTTTCCTGATGACACTGTGTTAATATTCAAAGAAAAAACATGGGAACAAGTAACTGGTACTGCAGAAAAAAATTATCAATAATCAACAGCTTGTTAGATAAAAAATTGTTGACCCTCAATGCAGCCAAAACAAAATTTTTGACTTTTTCAATTACTGAGGCAGGACAGCCCAACAACATAAATAATACTAAACAATCATTGGTTGTAATTGTCCTAGTATAGGAAATTGTAAGTCCATCAAGTATTTAGGAATAATTATTGACAGACTATGAGATGGGAGGAACACATAGATTGATTGGCAAAAAAACTAAGAAAGCAGATCTATATCTTTAAAGTACTTAGAAATATTTTAAATATAGAAAAGCTGAAATCTGTTTACTATGCCTTGTGTCAATCCATCTTAAGTTATGGTAATGAAAGTTGGGGGAGTGCATCGATTATACACTTGCATCAGGTAAATATAGCTCAGAAGGCCAGACTTAGAGTAATTCACCATCGTGACTTACGTATCCTTCTGAACATCTATTTAGACAATTTAAGGTTCTGGATGTTAGACAATTATTCATACAGAAAATTCTAACAACATTCCAAAAAATATAAACTAGCTGCAAATTATGACTGAAAGACCGCATCTAACTAAAAAATATAATAAAACGGTCCCTAAAATGAAAACAACTTTTGGCCAAAGACTATTCAGTTTCCAAGCTCCTAGAATATATAACCTAATTAGTAAAAATATTCAAACCAGCAGTAATACAAAAAAATTCAGAGTAAACCTATTTAATATTCTTTTCAATATGGGTAAAGAAAATACTGAAAATAAATTAATGGAAATTATAAAATAAAACTCTTTAGTAAAATGAATATTATCATTATATTTTTTTTTCTTCTTCTTCGTTTAAGATATTGATAAATTTTTTATCTTATTTGGAAAACTACTGTTAGACTAATGTATTAATTTATATAATGTATTTATCTAATTTAACTTTTTATTGTCTTAATTTAATTAAAATATTTGTATTGCATTAATCTTATTAAAACTTTTAAAATGTACTAATTTACTTGAAATCTAAATTATCAATTAATTATATATACCAATGAGTACCTATAGTCGAATATTGTGTTTTAAAAGGAAAAATATAACTTGCCCTAAAACAGGCCAGCCTAGTTGGGTAGTTACATATTTTATAATATGATTGTATGATAAATTATTATTGTATAATTATATTTGTAATGTAATTAAATGTAATGTTATGTTATGTTACTTATATACCTACCTTTAATTTTCATCTTCTATAAGGTAACTACACAAACACCTTGATGTTTTAGTTCAGATGAAGAATCAATTAAAAGTACAATTATTGTTGGGCTATACAGTTAATGTTACATATTGGATCGCGCATTAAAGTTTTATGGTCATTTTAGGATTTTTTTTAGAGAAAACTAAATATACCTATGTGTTTTTTTACGTTGAATGTCAGAAGATTGTTGTCATACCACGATTTTATTGTATTGATATTATCGTTTGCTATTTCGTGAAGTTTTTTTTTGCCCATGAAGGATAATTTGTTAACAGTACGGTGTCGTCTGCGTGGGATGCTACTTCACCGTTGATATTTTGTTGAAAAATGTCGTTTACGTGAATAAGAAATAGTAGAGGTCTGGGGACCGTACTTTGGGGGAATCCGAATTCACCTATTGGTGGATTGCTTAGAGATTCTTTTGATTTGACTATTTGAAGTCTGTTCGTTGAGTGGCTTTTTACCCGTTTGGGCCTATGTGGTCAATCCTGTCTTCTTTTGGTTCTGGTACGAGTTGTTCGTGGGAGATACTATCGAGTACTTTATTCGAATCAATGAAGATACCTTTGCAATTACTTGATTTGTTGAATTTCTTCTTCTTCTTTTTATTAAAGTAGATCTGTTGATGTGTGCTACAGAAAACTACGCCTCCTGGGATGATGAGGTCCAGCTATCCCTCAATTTTGTTCAATTTACTTTGTATAATGGCGGATGATTTGCGGTTGCGTCTTGTGTGTCAAAGTAATATTGAAAATTTACAGATTTAATTTTCAAATAAATTAATGTTCCAACATTAGACTGATTATAAAAAACTTCAATACTATATTCATTCCGCAGCACCAAAATCGCTGTAACTCGGTGAATAATTGGAATATTGAATTTGAAAATTGAAGACATATATTATTTTTAAATGTCTAAACTTTGGAAAAAAAATTGAAATAATTTTTTAAATTTCAAGACAAGAATACTCCTATAGGAAGTCATAATAAAATATCTACATTAGCTAAGTTTTAAATCTGCACAATTTCCATGTACGCAATATTTACCGTTTGCATTTTATGTACGGGTGTGTCACAATTTTGAAATGTGCCTGAAAGTGGGAGCAATGTGCACAAATATTTAAATAAAATAGGCATCATCTAATTTTTAATTTGATTTGATACTTGTTTGGATATTACAAATTTTCACTATGTTCTATTTTATACATTTGAGTCTAATTTTCTCGTTTTGACGAATGTTACTTGAAAGTGGGAGCAATGTGCACAAATATTTCAAATAAAATCGAATCTTTAATTTGATTTGATACTTGTCTGGATATTACAAATTTTCGCTTTATTTTATATACGTTATATTTTATCATATTTCAGTCTGCTTTTCTTATGTTGATGAATGTTGCCTGAAAGTGGGAGCGATGTGCACAAATATCTACACCTATAAAACTCAATGTCTGTCTGTCTGTCTGTCTGTTCTCTATACAAATCCACACCGTTTGTCCGATTCGATTCAAATTTTGCATATTGGGTACATGCTTATAGGGACCGTCAGCGGGTCATAACGATAGGTGAACAAACAGAATCTGGGGCTATCTACAAAAAGCAGCAAAAAAAAAACAGGCACAAAACAAGCGGACAGAGCAGGGAGGACACTGAGCGGTGTGCATAATGTAGTTAGGTAACCAAAACGGTGCGGGGGGGGATGATTTGACGGATACGCACGCTGGATTCCTGGAAAGACCTCCAGCCTATGCACAACAGGGGACGGTAATTCGAAGACTACGGGGAGAATTTCGGACACAACGGGTGTGGATTATGTGATATGCATGAGACATAATTGATCGTGATGCAGACATCGACAGACTTTAGTTATTATAGGTTAGATATTTTGTGCACTCGCTCCACTTTACAGGCAACATGCATCAACATCAAAGCCGGACTGAAATATGCACTCCAACTTATACGGGTCTGGATAACTACAATATAAAAATTCCTAAAATTAATAGTGATCATCCACTCCAAATTTAATCAATATCAAATTAAAGATTAGATTTTTTTTGATATATTTGTGCACATTGCTCCCACTTTCAAGTAACATTCGTCAAAACGAGAAAATTAGACTCAAATGTATAAAATAGAACATAGTGAAAATTTGTAATATCCAAACAAGTATCAAATCAAATTAAAAATTAGATGATGCCTATTTTATTTAAATATTTGTGCACATTGCTCCCACTTTCAGGCACATTTCAAAATTGTAACACACCCGTACATAAAATGCAAACGATAAATATTGCGTACATGGAAATTGTGCAGATTTAAAACTTAGCTAATGTAGATATTTTATTATGACTTCCTATAGGAGTATTCTTGTCTTGAAATTTAAAAAATAATTTCAATTTTTTTTCCAAAATTTAGACATTTAAAAATAATATATGTCTTCAATTTTCAAATTCAATATTCCAATTATTCACCGAGTTACAGCGATTTTGGTGCTGCGGAATGAATATAGTATTGAAGTTTTTTATAATCAGTCTAATGTTGGAACATTAATTTATTTGAAAA
>JADDOH010008927.1:0-44517 GCA_016648135.1 Agrypnia vestita | reverse complement strand
GCGTTTCGATAGTATCATCATCATCATCATCATTAGCAGTGTCCCAGTTATATATTGTCAGGAGACGTTTCAATAGCATCATCATCATCACCATCATTAGCAGTGTCCCAGTTGTATATAGTCAGGAGGCGTTTCAATAGTATCATCATCATCATCATCATTAGCAGTGTCCCAGTTATATATACAGTCGGGAGGCGTTTCGATAGTATCATCATCATCATCATTAGCGGCGTTTCAGCTATATATCGTCAGGAGGCGTTTCGATAGTATCATCAACATCATCATCATTAGCAGTGCCACAGTTATATATCATCAGGAGACGTTTCAATAGCATCATCATCATCACCATCATTAGCAGCGTCCCAGTTGTATATAGTCAGGAGGCGTTTCGATAGTATCTTCATCAATATCATCATTAGCGGTGTCCCAGTTATATATCGTCAGGAGACGTTTCGATAGTATCATCAACATCATCATCATAGCAGTGTCCCAGTTATATATCGTCAGGAGGTGTTTCAATAGTATCATCATCATCATCATCATTAGCAGTGTCCCAGTTATATATAGTCAGGGGGCGTTTCGATAGCATCATCATCATCATCATCATCATTAGCGGTGTTTCAGCTATATATCGTCAGGAGTCGTTACGATAGTATCATCATCATCATTAGCGGTGTTTCGGCTATATATAGTCAGGAGACGTTACAATAGTATCATCATCATCATCATCATCACTAGCGGTGGTTCAGCTATATATCGTCAGGAGGCGTTTCGATAGTATCATCAACGTCATCATCATTAGCAGTGTCCCAGTTATATATCGTCAGGAGACGTTACAATAGTATCATCATCATCATCATCATTAGCGGTGTCCCAGTCATATATAGTCAGGAGGCGTTCCGATAGTATCGTCATCATCATTAGCGGTGTCTCAGATATATATCGTCAGGAAACGTTACGATAGTATCATCATCATCATCATCATCACTAGCGGTGGTTCAGATAAATATCATCAGGTGACGTTTCGATAGTGACAACATCATCTTCATCAGTGAAGGCAGGGTTCCAGTTACACATCAGCCGGAGAAAATTAGGCAGATCCCATCATCATCGATGGCAGGATTCTAGCTGTACACCATTTGGAGAAAATACACCGACATCCCTGGCCAGGGGCTAGGCATATCCCTACTGTCCAGATCCACCTTTCCATCTACTAATACGAGGGGTCATGGCCTCGTGAAACCAATGGCAACCAACCATTACAAGTATTTATTTATGTATTGTATATGTAAGTATATGTATGTATATTATATTTTATTAGTATGTATCTATTCGTACGTAGTGTATGAGGGGGCTCTTCACGGGTGGCACAACACCCGTGCGGAGGTCTTCCCTCGTCTGGAATGGATTGAACGTATTGATGCATACCAGATTATAATAAGTACTACCTGGGAGGGTGATTGCAGTCACTGTAGTGTCGCGAATGGCCAATGGGCTGTAGTTGCTCACAGGCGAGGGTTGGGGAGCCTAGGAAACTCCCCTTCCCCACTCGCATATTTTTGACTTGACAGGTGGCCCGGGACCATCTTTACAGTAGCTTCAGTATATATACCGTAGTTTAACTTAGTTTAACCTGGAGGAGTTGGAATTCGGGGGGCAAACTGGCTCTGAGCCCGGACGCCAGACACTGACGCGAGGGATGGTGCGGTACTTTGCACAGAAGAGGCCCAACATGAAAAGGCGCATCCAGGCTCAGGTCAACGTATCCGGAACTCGTGTCGGGAGAAGGAGGATGGGATCAGTCACCGATGAGCCTTTGGGTATGGAGGGGCCGAATTTAAAGCAAACACATTTTTCGCGTACACATACATTTTATACATACCTCCCACACCCCCTTTATCCATTAGAACCCACCGTACCACTAGAATGAGACATAGGGCCAGATACAGGTGACGGAACTTAGGCCGGCTAGTAAATAAACGTAACAATGTAATTGATGTAAAAATAATGCAGAGTAAATATAAAAGATCGTAAGGAATAAGCACAGCGAGATAACAGCGGAAGATAAAAATATTAATCAGCGAGGGCGTCGAAGACGGAATCATCCATAGGAGCGGCTACGAAGGACTCGAGGGCTTTCAGGGGATCTATGTACTCTATATGTGCATGCGCATGCGATAACGGCACGTTACTAACCTTTCTAGTGGATGGCGGTCGATCCCATACAAGTAAGACAATGGGGGATCGAGCGGAGAGGGCGTGGGGGCAGAGGATCGCGCACTCTGGAAGCGCGGCTACACCAGATGCAGTGGTTTCAGTCCGTAGGAATGATAGGTAAATAATATAGGGCGACGGAACATAGTATGTTTAGCAATTGCACCGTAGGGCTTAATTAACGTTCTAGGTAGTTTTGGTTGCGTTTTCCATGAACATTCACGAACTTCATACCCCAGTATTTAATTTAAGTTTAGCTTGCGATAGGGTTACCACAAAACCAATTCATCCCCTATAGTTCGAAACAAAAAATTACACAACGTGAACTGGGGAGGTCTTGAATAAAGCGAGGGTGTTTGGAAATACTACGTTAAAAACCGTAGAGCCTTCATCCGACCTAGATAGATAGCTTGTTTGCCTCTAACAAGGCGTAAACTCAGTTAGGAGTAGGTTCGAGCTGAAAGGCGAAGAAGAGGAGCCATCACAAGCTATCATCCCGCAATATTTAATCATCTATTAAAATATTTTACGATGGAGATAAGGACGTTTATGCATTTAAGTAAAAAAGAGTATATAAATAGCACTTCTGAAAAGTAAATGAATTCAACATTTTATAAACTGTATGTAATCGCAGATTTTTTTTATGGTATATATAAATAAAATAAATAAAATACATTACAAAATTTTAATCAGCAATAGCAATTTGTCTAAGGGCCGGTTGTTTCAAGTTGGATTAAAGTAAGCGTTCTTTTAAAGCATAGATTTTTACGTTCTCCACCAATCAGACGATCCGTTTTCGTAAAAATCTATGCTTTGATCGACCGCTTACTTTGATCGAAATATATAAAATTGGGTATACCTACCTTGAGAGTTCGAAAAATCAATTTTAAATTTTTGCAATTTCTTAAAGCTTTAGATCTTAAGAATGTGTGGTAAAATTTCAAACAAAAATTAAAAAAAAACTAACCCATAAAAATCAAGTTTTTATTATACTCCTTATTCTCCGGATGATGTTTCATGTGATTCAAGAGACACTTCTATAGAATTAATACGGCTTTCTACAGTTTTGCAAATTACTTCTTCTATTTCTGTCATAGATGGCTTATAAAATATATAATATTATAAAATAAAATAATTATAAAATATTCGATAACATGAAATTATGCAGAGCGTTGGTTTGTATGTTCCTGGTAATTACATTAGACATCGTCAGCATAGATTGTTTCACATTCCAATATACAGGACCAACCTGCCGATGGTTATGCCTGTTGGAAGAGCCACAGCTATGCTGAACGAAATCGCTTTGGGTATTGATATATTCCATGTGTCTGAGGGGGTTTTCCGAAGCGGGATTCTCCTACACCTTTGACCAGATTTTATGCTATTTTTAATTTATAAAATATTTTTATTTTGATATATACTTCCTAATATCTATGCCTTAAACATTTTGTTTGTAATGTACATATTATCAAATAAATTGAATTGAATTGAATTGAATTAAAATATTTAAACGGCGGGGGAGTTGGAAAACTCAAATACTTCGAATTCGATTTTCAAATTCGGATTTGGAGGTCTAGTAAAAATGTGCGGATATCCGGATTTTTCAGATTACGGATAGTCCGGATTATATTCCCTACCAATGCGTCTCCCCGTCGGCCGCCACTTCCCATCCGCGCTCCCCCTCCCTCGCGCCGCGTGCGCATTTTCGCTCGCGCGCATACACGCGCCCAAAACCCATCTTACATTGACATATTCTCAAAAGTATGTATCTAATTTCATATAGAAATGATACTTATACTATAATTCATATGGAATTCCTTAAAAAAATTCACAAAATTGGCATTTTTCGCGCTTTATTGGTAGGTATTCCCCCTACGTAAAGTTATTTTAAATTTTATTTTCGATGCAATATTAATTATTACTGAACAATACAGTATAGTAACATCATTATGTTAGACTAAGTTAAGTGCAATAATATTTTTAACTTTATACAAAATAATAAAATGGCGAAACTAACCAAGCTTACAATTCATCAGCAGTTTGATAACGATTGTTTTGGTGTTCTTTAGTTCACACGCCAGTTCCTCGCTGAACGAAGTTATTCCAAGTAAACTGAGCGTGTTTTGAAGCATCCATGATAAGTGTAAATATGCGAATATAGTTGACTTCTAAATAAAATACAAAGTTTATAAAACAAATTAACACAATGACATGATGAGCGAGGGAAGGATAGCAAAGGAAAAGAGGCGAGTGTCAAAGGCAGCAGAAACAATGTTTAATATTCGATATAAGTTACTTCAATGATTGTCCAACGTTTTATATTAAATATGTAAGAATTATTGAAAATAACAAAACTTCTAGTTTGCTTATCTCCATAACTATTCATTTTCGGACGTTGTTTCTTGAACATTTTTTACTCATAATTTAGACAAATCTATCTGTAAAGTAATGTGGACTATCTCTGTTACACTCTGAATAATAGGTAGGACGCAATTTCTTGTTATTAATATTTAAAATGATAATTATCAATAGAGCTTGACCAACGTAAATTGGCGTGCGGCGACTTTGGAACTAAAACCCGCCCCGCCCGCACCCGGCGGTAACCCCTCGCCCTGTCATTCAGTTCAATCTCCTATTTGCGCGTGAGCTGTGACATATTGATTTCCAATATACACTGAATTATTATGTCCAAAACATCCAAGACAGTCCGGGGTGGTGCAAAAACAATTGCCCATGAAGTATTAAAGTTTTGCGAAGCTGAAAATGCAAATACGTTTGACAGGACTCTAGACATAGCGGCCGCCATTACTGGTATGTGTCTTTAGTGTTGCCCGACCAAATTTCTTTAAAGGCTCCAACACCGGTCACCGGACACTTTGTATATTATGTATTGTGTAATAAATTTACACCCTGGTATCTTCTGTTTCGCGACAGGAACGCCCTCCCTCGCACGCCAATTTATACCGGTGGCACTCTAGTTGCATACACGCATCGCTATTCAAGATATAACTATCTTACCGAATTAACAATTAAGGGCACCCCGGCAACGAATTGGAACAACGCTAATAATAATCCATGGAGTATCTGAAATGGTAATAGAAATACAAAAATATCATAAGTGTTAAAACTATTAAAACTAAATTAAAACGATTTTAAAATAATTACAATAAATATCTATAATTTTGATTGCGCGTCTTCTTCAAATGCATAATAGATTAATGTTATAAAAATCATTCGTTTACTCATGTAAGCGCGTGATAGAAGTTATACTTTTTTGGCGTGATTGTGATAATCGATATTTACATTTACATAATGGTTAAAAATGTATATTGATGCAATAATAGGATGTCTAGGGAGATGATAAAGATAATTAATGTAGTTGAATGACTGATTTTTATTCTTGAAGTGATACAAATGTAACTCTGTTTGTAATAGCCAAAATAAGAGATACATGTCTTCGAGTCGATCTCTTATTTTAAATTTAAAAATCTTATTTTTAATTGTTCGAAGAATATTTTTTCTTCTGAGTGAAGGCTTGAACTTTTTGGTCACATTATTATTAAAATAAAACAAAAATCACTTCGTTTTCACCACTTTATTATAGAAGGCAACATTGTTCTCGAAACATGTAGATTGTATAATCTAAAAAGGTGGTGAAAATAAAGTGATTTGTGTTTTATTTTAATCTTATTTTTAATTGTTAAATTGAGATCTTCCTTAATTTTTTTTACTATCGGGCTAGAATCTTCTGAGGCAAAATTGACAATAAAGCTATTAAGTTACTGCAC
Source organism: Agrypnia vestita (assembly GCA_016648135.1). Classification (NCBI taxonomy): domain Eukaryota; kingdom Metazoa; phylum Arthropoda; class Insecta; order Trichoptera; family Phryganeidae; genus Agrypnia; species Agrypnia vestita. The sequence continues at coordinate 38,515 of JADDOH010008927.1, read as the reverse complement.
ACCCTCTCTACATTGAAGTATATAGGTACTTACAGGAATGCTATATACAAAATTGATATTTTCCATAATGTTCATTAGTTTGTTAAAAATACCTAAAATGGTATTAGTTGTCAATGATATAGGTCTTTCTTTTTCCATTATATTTGCTGTATGATTTACAAGGAAAATTAATGCATTCCCACCAACGACGGGATGGTTGAACTTCGTACATAAGTTTTTGTTCAAAAATCGCACATACGAAGTAACCGTGTTGACAAGAACGTAGAACTGATAAAGTGTAAAATCTAGAATCAAAATGCAAACAAACATCCAAACATAACACACCATATTGAATCCAAACGGTCTGTTCTTCAGCCGAAAAAAAAGCGTGAAAAAAACATGGAGGACAACACTCAAGTGGTAAGAAATCCACATAACTATATTTTTCAAAGTTTTTCATACACGGATTCATTCTCTCAATTGCACCGACGGTTCTCAGGAGTTTGACCATTCTTTTTGAATTAAAGAAGGCGTTCATTATCCATAAGAGCGTGGCGCTCGTTACCGATACAGAGAATAAAACCAACTCCGCAAATTTCACCAATGATGTAGAATCCGCTGATTCTTTTAGAATCTTGTTAACAATAGCAGATCCAGCAACTATTGTTAATATTGCTAAAATGATGGCGTAACATCTTGTCCAGACATCGATTACCGACACAGAATTTTTGCGAGTGCTGAACATTTTCATCCCTGTGATCGTGTCTAATATCGTATTTGGCTGAATTTTGTTTAACATGATTTTGCCAAAGTATAATGGGTAGTGCTGTCTACTGTTCTCTCTTTTCCACATTTTTTGACGATACAAAGCCGTAAATGTAATAAAAAAAATTGAGGAAACGGACACCAGTGGCAGTCTTAAAACATAACTGAATTTTTTCAGTCTGTACGCTTAACGCTATTGTGTATAACTGACATGTTAACTTGTCATATATCAACTGTTAGAATTATATAAAACGATAATTTGAACAAAGCTGCTTTATAATTACTATTTCAACCTTTTTGGAATGAATTGAAGTATAAACAATTATATGTCAATTCATTAAGGAAATTGAGTGATTTATTTTAAGTGAATTGACGTAGGTATAATAAATATATTATGTACGTCGGTATTATAAAAATAAGTCCTTTATTAATTAAAATTTTTCCCATCACCACGTCCATTTTCTTTCAAAATTAAGTACCAAAATTTTTACATTAAATATATTGGTTTAATTTTATGATAAATCAGATACATTTTAAATTGAAACTTATAACAGAGCTAATCTATAATACTTAAGACAGATTCCTGTTTTAATGTTTGAAAAAGTCCATATCAATAGTTATGGAGTTATGCGTCATCAAAGTTCGCATTTTTTTTTCAAAAGTATTGACTTACTTTTTGTAAAACGTTGGACTATCATTAAACTAATTTATATCGATTAAGAAAAATTTATTCGTTTTAATACAATTTAAATAAAACCTTAAATAAAAAAAACAAAAAAAAAAATACTTTTGCAATTTTTTCAATTGGAATTGGAAGGTTTTTATCATTTTATTAGTTCATGGTGATTTTGATATTAATAAGGGTTTACAAATTTTACATACAAATCATACAGAATCACAGTTTGATAAATTAGAAATTTTGGAATTAGGAAAAACCAGGTCTTTTTTACAAATAGTTATCTTTTAAATTTATTTTCATTTTAAGTAGGTACTTTATTATTATTCATTTTACAAATATAACTTTTTTAATATTTTGATTGTCTATACTTCGATTTTTGAATTTAATTTTTGTTAGTATACAATTGTATCCTAACAAATGGCCTTGAAACATGTTGATATTTTCAATATTAAAAAGTGGTGAAAAGTAAGTTTCTTTTACTAATTACATATATTAATAATGCCATCACAAAATTATTTTGCTATTTTTAAAGAAAAAGTTAAAACATCAAAATTGGCGGCATTACAACGTTATATAATAACCATCAAGGTACTCGTACAGACAGCAATATTGCTTCCTTCAGAATGCGGATAAATATGTGCGATTGATTCTTTAGATAAGATTAAACTGGCTGACACGTTCAAACAAACATTTCTTCCATTTGACCCTCGTCGCAAGACTCAAAAGTAAAAAAAAAACTATGTAAATTTGTCTGCCCAGATTTTTCCAAACTTTTGGGGAAAGATGCGTTATGATGGATCGGCATTAATTATGTCGTTAAATTAATTTTATCTTTGTATATATAAAAAGTTATTATAAAAACATCTATGCCTATTCTTTTCTTCTCCCCAGTGCAGTGAGTATTTTTTTCTGCGAATGGCTGACGTGAGACATGGCGGAGGGCCTTCACATATATATGTATGGGTATTCGTTAATTTCTTTGACGCTTAACCACTTCGCAACACCCGATATTTAAGTTTAATGAGATCAAAAAATAACATCAACGGAAAAAAGTGTGTGAAATAAATAGTAAATATTTAAATACTTATGCAATCTATGTACTAAATACTTTTTTATTATTTTTATTTTAAATTTTATACAAGAGGCTCGCTCCTATTAAATTGTGAAAACATGATGCCATAATCAGCCATAATACCGACCAAAGTAAAAATACACGAATAATTGTATGGAAAGATATTAAACAATTTAACTCCAGGATTTCGGATGGCTAAGGAATTCTGCAGGCTGTTGAGGTCCCTTTTTTCTTGAGTACCTGCAATAATAAAGTATTCACTTAGCCTTGGATAAATAACTTATTAGATGTACATAAAATATGTACTTGATAATATAATTCTGCAGTTTGAATTGAGAAAAAAAAACTAAACTATGATTGAAATAATACTATTTGAATAGTTATTATCTTCTTTATTTAATGAGAAACCCGGAATTCTTTAGAATAAGCCAGCATACTAATAAAGTTGATTACGTGTCTCCGTCACAAGATTATGTCGCACGTACAATATGTATTGTGCTGATGCTAACATTTATGCTGATATTCTTGCAGATACCTTATCCTCGTTCAAAAATTCACTCATACACAACATCCACCTGACTTGAAACTATAGATCCATTAAATCAATTATCTATTTACATATTCTTATATGAGCATACTACATTAAAACACTAAATATATAATATACATAATTCATGTTGCTAAAGCGTGCCGAAGACAATTGTAATTCGGATAATGGGCGTTGTCGTAATTAATAATATTTTATTATTAGAGTATCATGTACTCATTATCCTGTTAGTGTCTCTAATAAATATATAAAAAAAAATAATGTTAAAAATTTGTAAAAATCTACATGTTGTAACTATATATAGAAAAACTAACTATTAAATAGACAGATACAGTTACTTTCGTCAAACGGCTCTAGGCGAGCGCTCATCATGTAGATACTCTCTGAGAGCCTCTCGCCTGTTCTCGAGGGTTCTAGGGGAGTGTGTACAGCCTGTATAATATTTTACGAAGGAGGTAGGGGCGCTTAATCCATATGTGTAATCAAAAAGTAATACGTAAATCGAACTTCTGGAAACGAAATGAAATAAAAAGATTATTTTCACTAAACGCGAATTTTTTTATGGCTGTATGTGCATTAATAACTGTGAACAAAATTAGCATAGGGGCTGCGTACATTTTTTTAGCGAAATTTAAAGTAAATTAAATATTAATAATTATTTTTAGTTTTTTTATTATATATATAAATATTATATATATAAATAAAATAAATTTAAAATGAATTAAATTCAATGAATATTATTTTTACTGAAATTTAAAATAAATTAAATTTTAATAAATATTAGGTATTATTAAGTTCTGTGGGTTATCTATTTTTAAATGTTACAGCTGTTTCGGCTTGTAAGGCCATTATCAAACAGTACATTAATATAATACATTACATTTATATAATACATGCGTACATTTATATAATACATTCCAAATTTTAATGAGCGATCGCGGTGTGTTTAAGTGTTGTCAGTTATTTGAAAAGTTATTAAATCACACTTAAATTTAATTTACGCTGTCTTCCGATGCAATATGGATTATTACTGTGCAATACAGTATAGAAACAACATTATTTTAGAAAAAGTTTAGTGCGTTTTTATAACATATAAATATTTTAAACATAATACAAAATAGTAAATGGCGAAACTAACCAAGCTTACAATTCATCAGCAGTTTGATAACGATTGTTTTGGTATTCCTTAGTTCACACGCGAGTTCCTCGGAGAACGAAGTTACTCCAAGTAAGCTGAGCAAGTTATGAAGCATCCATGATAAGTGAAAACATGTGAATATTGTTGACTTCTAAATAAAAAAAAATTGATAAAACAAATTAACACAATGATATTATGAGTGAGGGAAGGATGGCAAAGGAAAAAGAGGCGAATGTTAAAGGCAGCTGATACAATGTCTAATATTCGATATAAGTTACTTTAACGACTGTCCGACGTTTTATATAAAATAAATAAGAAATATTGAAAAAAATCAAAACTTCTAATTCGCTTATTTCTATAACTATTCATATTAGAACGTCGTTGCTTTAATATTTTCGACGATTGACTCATAATTTAGACAAATCTACCTGTAAAGTACTATGGACTATCTCTGATACACCCTGAATAATAAATAGGTAAGACGCAATTTGTCATCATTATTATTTAAAACGATAATCCTAATTATAATAATTTCGATGACTGTCGTGTGACGTCCATTACTTCTTAGTATAGAAACATTTTTCTTTTATTTTTTGTTACAGCTAGTTACTAATAGTCGTGTATTATTATTATTATTGTTCTTATCAATGACAAATAAAATAAAGGAGAACATAAAAATCGAATAGGAGATTATCGAAAATGTTGACGAATATGCATATTTGGGACAACTAATATCTATAAAAGACCAATATTCAAAAGAAATCGACAGAAGAATAAGCAGTACTTGGAAACGTTACTGCTCTCTAAAAGAAATAATAAAAAACGAAACAATACCAATGTCGGTGAAAAGCAAACTATATAACACGTGCATTCTCCTATGCCTCACACATGGGTGTCAAACTTGGCAAACATCGAGAAAAAACAACCAAAAACTTATAATTTGCCAAAGCAATATGGAGCGGAGTATGCTAAACATAAGGCTACGTCACAGGCGGACGACTACAAAAGTTAGAGATGTTTTACTAAAAATAAAAATAACTCATATGGAACTGGACTGGTCATATAATGAGAACAAACAGAGACAAATTGACCAAAGATGTAACGGAATGGTTTAAAAAATTGGAAAAAGACATGAAGGACTTCAAATCAAGAGATGGGAAGATGACCTGCCAAAAGGATGGAGTAGACTAGCTCGCGACAGAGATTAGTGGAAGAAACTAGGAGAGGTCAATGTCAGAGAATAAACTAACCAACAAACTGGTTGCTGAAGAATGTATACTTACCTAATTGAATAAAGTCATTATTCTATTAAAGTAGATTAAAATTACATTCACTATAAAAGTTAAATCTGTATTCTATTCGGTAAGTGATGAAAGGCTTTATTTATTTATTTATACACGCATCACTACTCAAGAAAAAATAATCTTACCGAATTAGAAATTAAGGGCATCCCGGCAACGAATTTGAACAACGTAAATAAGAATCCATGGAGAATCTGAAATAGTAATAGAAATAAGAAAATATCATAAATGTTATTATATATAAATATCATAATAGCAATTAAGGGCATCCCGGCAACGAATTTGAACAAAGTAAATAATAATCCATGGAGAATCTGAAATAGTAATAGGAATAAGAAAATATCATAAATGTAAATTATAACGATTTAAAAACAATTTCGTATGAGAGACCGAAACAATAATTTAATTTTTCTTTGCGCGTATTCTTCAAATACATAATAGATTCATGTTATAAAAATCTTATGTTTACGCATGTAAGCGCGTGGTAGAAGTTATACTTCTTTGGCGTGATTGTGATCATTGATATTTACAAATAAGTTTAAAATGTATATTAATACAAAAATAGGATGTCTATGGAGATGATAAATATGCAAATAAATAAAATAATAGAATGTATAAGTAGATGAGAAGTATAATGAATGTAGTTGAATGAGTGATATTTAGTTTTGACGTGGTACAAATGTAACTCTTTGTTTGTGATAGCTAAAGTAAGAGATAAGTGTCTTTGAATCGATTTCTTCCAAGTTTCGCGTAAATACAGCATCAATGGTAGTACCGTGTCGACTTGTTGACGTTGTCGGGTTATTTTTAATTGTTAAATTGAGATTTTCCTCGAAAATTTTTATTACCGCGCTTGAATCTTCTGAGGCAAAATTAACATTAAAGTTTCTAAATTACTGGACACTGTCTCCATATTAGATTATATACTTACAGAAATGCTATATACAAAGTTGATATTTTCCATAATGTCCATTAGTTTGTTAAAAATATCTAAAATGGTATTAGTTGTCAATGATATAAGTCTTTCAGTTTCCAGTATATTTGTTGTATAATTTACAAGGAACATGAATGCATTTCCATTAAAATTACAAACGACGGGGTAGTTGAACTTTGTACATAAGTTTTTGTTAAAAAATCGCACATACGAAGTAACTGTGTTAACAAGAACGTAGAACCGATAAAGTGTAAAATCTAGAATCAAAATGCAAACATGCATCCAACCAAAACACACCATATTGAATCCAAATGGTCTGTTGTTGAACCGTATAAAAAACGTGAAAAAAGTATGGAGGACAACACTCGAGTGGTAAGGAAACCACAAATAACTATATTTTTTAAAGCTATTCATACACGGATTCATTCTTTCAATTGCATCGAAGGTTCTCAGGAGTTTGACCATTCTTTTTGAATTAAAGAACGCGTTCATTATCCATAAGAGCGTGGCGCTCGTTACCGATACAGAGAATAAACCCAGCACCGCAAATTTCACCAGAAGTGTAGAATCCACCGAATCTTTTAGAATCTTGTTAACATTAACATATCCGAATACTATGGCTAATATTGCTAAAATGATGGCGTAACATTTTGTCCAGACATCGATTACTGACACAGAATTTTTGCGACTGCTGAACATTTTCATCCCTGTGATCGAGTCTAATATCGTATTTGGCTGAATTTTGTTTAAAATGATTTTGCCAAAGTATAATGGGTAGTACTGTCTACTGTTCTGTCTTTTACACATTTTTTGACGATACAAAGCCGTAAACATAATAAAAATTATAAACAAGGCACAACAGTGGCGGTCCTAATAAATAACCGAATTATTTCAGTCTGTACGCTTAATGCTATTGTGTATTAGTGACGTGCACTGTGCAAGTGTAAGCATTACATGAATCGATAATTTCGACCAAGCTGATTATTTATTAATATTTCAACTTTTTTTTGAGTGAATTGACGTATAGTCAATATGTAGTGAATTAAAAATTGTCGCATCACCACGTCCATTTTTTTTCAAAAATTAACTGAAAATGTTGTATGTAGACATATTGTTATAATTTTATGACAAATCGTATGTATCTCATATTGGAAACGTAAATTACGATACTAGTAGGATAAAATTTTTGAAAATTTATGTACAGGGTGTAACAGAGCTATCCCACAATACTTTAGACAGATTTCTGCTTAAATGGTCGAAATTTGAAGTCGATAATGAATAGGCAACCATTACCTAATATCAATAGTTAATATCAATAGTTATAAGTCATTAACGTTTTCATATTTTTTCAATATTTCTGACTTATTTTTTTTAAAACGTTGGATTATCATTAAAAAAAATTAAATATATTACAAATAATTCATTCGTTTCAATACAAGTTAAATAAAATAATACTCTGCAAAATTACTACTTATCCTTTATTTGATCATGGTGATTTAGTCGTAGTTGCTTGAACATTTTCGACTTTAAAGCATTACGAACATTAAAGCAGGAATCTATCTAAAGTATTGTGGACTAGCTCTGTTACACCCTGTATATGTATATAACTCGATCAAATTTTGAATGCTTATTGTAAAAAGTACCACTATAACTATAACTACGGTATACCCAGTACCTCAAATTTTTAACTTGTAAAGTCCAGCCCGCTTATTTTAAATTGAGATAGAAACAATTCTTCTATTCGTATCTTCAAGTTAAATTATAGTAAGCAGTTGATTTTTTAAACTCTAGACGAGCTCATTTTCTAATTGCCCCCATACATGTGGAGAGTTGGACCCACGTTGGGAAACACCTGTGAAACTCAATGTCTCAAATATAGTCAAAGCAGTACAACGACGTTTTTACACATGCTGCCTATTCGCCCTTGAAGAGCATTGTTTATAATATTTCAGTCTTTCAAACACTTATATCGAATTACATTTAAGTGATATGAAGACCTCTTTCCACTTAAGAAAGACAATCGAATTAGTATGTGTAAGCCGCGCCGTGTGTTGGTGTTTACCTATACCCGTAAATACCAACACAGTGAAACAACGTGAGTTGTACGCACGGCTTGCACATACTAATTCGTAACGCTGTTTCTTTTTTAATGGAGAAGAAATTGTAATGCTTCGAAATTGGTGTCTTACTAACTTCTGTCAATTGGCCATTCACACATAGACATTCTGAATTGAATGTGAAGTGAATCTAGAAGTCAAAAGCATATTTAATGAAATTCATTCCGTAGCAGATGTTTCATGTGTAAACATTCAATATTTTTAAACTATAACTGGTTGCGGATATTTTATACGAACCGTATGTTATTCCGAGAGACGATTCTCGATGTTTCGTTGAAAACTTATTCAACGTCATCAGGAGGACGACCTTTACCCGTGGAGGTAGAGGACGGACGCGGGTACAGGTCGTCCTCCTCATGACGTTGAATAAGTTTTCAACGAAACGTCGAGAATCGTCTCTCGGAATAACATACGATTCGTATAAAATATCCACAACCAGTTATAGTTAAATATTATGTCTAACAACCGTAGTAACAACGTTAACTCTTTAATAATCCAATTTTTGGCCCAAAGAACGAACGCGCTTAGTTGGCTTGGATGTATTTGGATGATTAGAAGGTCTAATGTTTACATACAATTCTATTGATTGTTTTATTAATGATGAAGGTGGTTAAGATATAAATAAACATTTTAATTTACCAGTTGAATTTTCAAACGGTATTTTTTTAAATTTTATTTTGGGGAAAATTAACAGCAAATCAACATCTTAATAAATATAAAATAATGGTTTTTAAAATTATGTCAATTACAAATTTTCCACTGAATATAGTAATTTACTTTAACTTACTTTAACAGCGAGTGGAGAGGGTGGAGGGGAATGTGGGACGGGAGTAGAAGGGAAGATATAACGTACGAATTAGTTTGGGTGCGGTTGTGTAGATATTATTTCAATTCAATTCAATTCAATTCAATTCAATTTATTTCACGATAATATGTACATGACAAACAAAATGTTTAAGGCATACATATTAGGAAGTATATATCAAAAATGAAAATATTTAATAAATTAAAAATAACAAAATCTGGTCAAAGGTGTAGGAGAATCCCGCTTCGGAAAACCCCCTCAGACACATGGAATATATCAATACCCAAAGCAATTTTGTTCAGCATAGCTGTGGCTGTTCCAACAGGCATAACCATCGGCAGGTTGGTCCTGTATATTGGAATGTGAAACAATCTATGCTGACGATGTCTAGTGTAATTATCAGGAACATACAAACCAATGCTCGCAAATTGTTCAGGCAGGATTATCGATCATACCGCGCAACAATCGATAAAAATGTGTAATCAATTACACATTCCTTCTAGTCTCTAAACTATTGTAGCCAACGCATACCCTGGAGAAAACTCGGTTGGGTTAAAAAGCCAAAGGATAATGCCCGTACTCTCTCATGTAGAGATATCTCAGAAACTTCTTTTGGACTTTCTCCACCATAAGAGAGTACTTGCCCTCATGTGGCCCCCAGATCATCGAGCCACTCTCGAGTCTACTCCGCACCAAGGAGTTGTAAAGAGTTCTGAGTACGCGGGTATTCTCGAAAACCCTGGCAGTACGCAGAACAAATCCTAACATTCTCAAAGCATTACCACTGATCGTCTCTATGTGATCGTGAAATGTTAGGTTGCTTACAAATCTAACACCTAGATCTTTAACATTTGATGTTCTTGTCAGATTTTGATCGTTCATTTTGTAGCGAAAAAATAGAGTTTTTTGGGCCCTAGTGAAGGATGTAACCGAACACTTGGAAACATTAAACAACAGTTTATTTCGTCTTCCCCATTCACATATATTTGATATATCTGCTTGGAGAAGACGAAAATCGTCCAAAGTTGATACCTTTAAGAAAAGCTTTAAGTCATCCGCAAATAACAGAAAGCGCGAGTTTAAGATTACATTTTTTATATTATTAATAAAAATCGAAAACAACAATGGACCCAGGTTAGATCCTTGTGGGACACCCGAGAAGGTAAAGAAGCACTCTGACGCGAATAGGCGAATATTGTTTGTTTTATGTTTCTTATCGTTGAGTTGAAAATGTCAACGTGGTGATAGTTTGTATTAAATGAATTTGTGGATCTGTACATAAAGGAGTTTCGTTTTGAGTTGGTCTTACAAAAGGGGAAATGAAAAGTAGGTGAATGTCTTTTATAATAAAAGGAAATTATTATTCTTCATATAAATTTATAAGTATTTTATCTAGCAGTAAGCAATCGGCGATAGCCGATAGCCGATTGCTTTCCTGCTTAAATTAAATTAATTTTATCGATTTATATATTAAAAATGATTTTCAAAACATCTGTGCGTATTCTTTTCTTTTTTCCTTTTTTTTTCCTTTCTCTTTTCCCCAGTGCAATTAGTATTTATGGCTGGTGGCACCGTGACCCGTTCAGCTACGTTTTTCTGCGGATGGCTGACGTGAGAGATGGCGGTGGGCCCTCACATGTGTACCTATGTATGGGTATTCGTTAATTTATTTGACGCTGAGCCACTTCACAACACCCGTAGTTTAATGAGATAAAAAAATAACACCAACGGAAAAAAGGGTAAGAAATAAACAGTAAATATTTAAATACTTATACAATCTATCTGCTTAATACTTTTTTTTATTATTTTTAATGTAAATTTTATACAAGAGGCTCGCTCCTCTTAAATTGTGAAAACATGATGCCATAATCAGCCATAATACCGACCAAAGTAAAAATACACGAATAATTGTATGGAAAGATATTAAACAATTTTATTCCAGGATTTCGGATGGCTAAGAAATTCTGCAGGCTGTTGAGGTCCCTTTTTTCTTGAGTACCTGCAATAATAAAGTATTTACTTAGCCTTGGAAAAATAACTTATTAGATGAACATAAAATATCTAATTGATAATATAATACTGTAGTTTAAATGGAGAAAAAAAAACTAAAATATGATTGAAATAAAATTATTTTAATATTCATTATCTTGTTTATTTAATGAGAAACCCGGAATTCTTTAGAATAAGCCAGCATACTAATAACGTTGGTTATTTGTATCCCGTCACAAGATTATGTCGCACATACAATATGTATTGTGCTGACTCTAACATTTATGCTGATATTCTTGCATATACCTTAACACGGTTCAAAAATTCATACACAATATCATTTCCTAAACGATGACCTAAACCTATAGATCCATTAAATCAATTATTTATTTACGTATTCTTATATGATCATACTATATTAAAACACTAAATATATAATATACATAATTCATGTTGCTAAAGCGTGCCGAAGACACTTGTAACGGGGATAATGGTTATTGTCTTAATTAATAATATTGTATTATTAAAGTATCATGTACCCATTATCCTGTTAGTCTCTCTAATGAATACATAAAAAAATAATGTTTAAAATTTGAAAAAATCTATACGTTGTAACTATATATAGAGAAACTAACTATTAAATCGACAGATACGTGAATTTTTTTATGGCTCTATGTGCATTAACAACTGTGAACAAAATTAGCATATACAGGGTGTACCAGCATATCAAAGTTTGCATAACTCCATAACTATTACCAGAGTTAGCAATATCATGGGTGCCTGAACGTTTTAGACTCATAACATAGTAAGGAATCTATCGGCCAAGTTTTTGCTGCTAACTCTGGTACACCCTGTATAATACATTCCAAATTTTAATGAGAAATCGCGTCTAAGGGCCGGCTGTTTCAAGTTGGATTAAAGTAAGCGTTCGTTTAAAGCATAGATCGAAAACAGATCGTCTGATTGGTGGAGAACGCAAAAATCTATGCTTTAAATGAACGTTTACTTTGATCCATCTTGAAACAACTGGGTAAGTTATTTGTAAAGTTATTTAAATAACTTGTGTATTTTTTTGTGTGAATTGTGTGAATAAGTGTGTTTAAACACACTTAAATTTTATATACGCTGTCTTCCGATGCAATATGGATTATTACTGTATAATGCAGTTATCAATTAGCAATTATCTTAGACTAAGTATAGTCCTTTTTTAAAATAATAATATTTTAAACATTATACAAAATAATAAATGGCGATACTAACCAAGCTTACAATTCATCAGCAGTTTGATAACGATTGTTTTGGTGTTCCTTATTTCACACGCCAGTTCTTCGCAGAACGAAGTTACTCCAAGTAAGCTGAGTAAGTTATGAAGCATCCATGATAAGTGAAAACATGTGAATATAGTTGACGTCTAAATAAAAAAAAAATTGATAAAACAAATTAACACAATGATATTATGAGTGAGGGAAGGATGGCAAAGGAAAAAGAGGCGAATGTTAAAGGCAGCTGAAACAATGTCTAATATTCGATATAAGTTACTTTAACGACTGTCCGACGTTTTGTATAAAATAAATAAGAAATATTGAAAAAAAATCAAAACTTCTGATTCGCTTATTTCTATAACTATTCATATTAGAACATTGTTGCTTTAATATTTTCGACGATTGACTCATAATTTAGACAAATCTACCTGTAAAGTACTATGGACTATCTCTGCTATACCCTGAATAATAAATAGGTAAGACGCAATTTGTCATCATTACTATTTAAAACGATAATCCTAATTATAATAATTTCGATGTCTGTCGTGTAACTGCCATTACTTCTTAGTATAAAAACTTTTTTCTTTTATTTTTTAAGTCGATTAAACAAATTAACATTCAACCCAATCATGTCTCTCGACACACATATAATATCTGCAAAATCTGTATAATAGGTAGGAAGAAATTTGTCGTCATTAGGTAGGTATTATTTAATATGATACTGTGATAGTTGTGTACACGCAAAGCTATTAAAAAAGAACTCTCTTACCGAATTAACAATTAAGGGCACCCCGGCAATGAATTGGAACAACGTTATTAAGAATTCGTGGAGAATCTGAAATGGTAAGAGGAATACAAAAATATCATAACCGTTACATTAAAACGATTATAAAATAATTTCGTGTTAACATTTTAAATTTTCTTTCCGCGTCATCTTCAAATGCATACTAGATTCATGTTATAAAAATATATGGGGAAGAGTAGCTTGTTGGTCTTGTGGTTAGGACTCTCGCTTCGTGATTCAAAGGTCGCGGGTTCGAATCTCACTCCAGATCAGCAAGTTAGTTCTATTTTCATCGCACAAGCGTTTAGCTTAATTTGAAAATAGTAAGAATATTGATGTGACACGTATTCCGTATTCGCATCATTTCACGTTGTCATTATAGATTTTCGCATGAATTTTTTAGATAAATTTATTTATTGTAATATATCTGGATGAACGTGTGTCGGATTTCAAAAATTTTGTGAATAACTTTGTGAAAGTTTATTGTAATTAACTTTTAAGAAAAATTAAATAAAACATAACGTTGTTTCCTTCGCACTGTTATACTTTAATTAATTATAATTACAACGTTTTCGGTGCGTATTGCACCTTTTTTTGAAATATACCAAAATATTTTAAGACTTGGTGGTGTTGACTAGCTGTTCGGGGGGAGGGTTGGGGAGTGGGGTGGGGGAGTTAAAATGTTAACTCTATATTAGATTATACTTACGGAAATGGTATATAGAAAGTTGATAGATTCCACAATGTCCATTAGTTTGTTAAAAATAGCTAAAATGGAATTAGTTGTCAATGATATTAGTCTTCCAGTTTCCAGTACATTTGTTACATTTTGCTTTACAAGGAACATGAATGCGTTCCCATTAAAATTACAAACGACGGGGTGGTTGAATTTCGCACATAAGTTTTTGTTCAAAAATCGCATATACGTAGTAACTATGTTGACAAGAACGTAGAACTGATAAAGTGTAAAATCTAGAATCAAAATGCAAAAAAACATCCAACCAAAACACACCATCTTGAATCCAAATGGTCTATTGTTGAACCGTAAAAAAAGCGTGAATACGACATGGAGGACAACACTCAAGTGGTATGGAAACCACAAATAACTATATTCTTTAAAGCTTTTCATACACGGATTTATTCTTTCAATTGCGTCGAAGGTTCTCAGGAGTTTGACCATTCTTTTTGAATTAAAGAACGCGTTCATTATCCATAAGAGGATAGCGCTCGTCACCGATACGCAGTTTAAAGCCAGCACTGTAACATAAACCAAAAGTGTGGAATTCGCCGCATCTTTTTGAACCTTTTTAACATTACCAGCTTCAAATATTACTGTCAATATTGCTAAAGTGATGGCGTAACATCTTGTCCAGTTATCGACAACTGACACACAATTTTTGCGAGTGTTGAACATCTTCATCCCTGTGACTGAGTCAATTATCTTATTTGGTTGCATTTTGTCTAAAATGACTTTGCCAAAGTATAATGGGTAGTACGTTTTACTTTTAACTCTTTTACCCATTTTGTTGACGATACGAAGTGTCTTAATATACTAATGAAAATTTCCGAAAGGCACTACTCTGTCAGTTCAAGAAAATGAACTGAATTGTTTCAGTATGTAAGTTTGACTATAGTGCGTAATCAGTGAAAAGTATTTAGTGTCTTAAAAAACATAAAATGTTAGTTGAGACGAAGGTGATTAATGATTCATGGTTTAACCCTTTTTTTCTTAAATTTACCGATTGAAATAATGGCTTCTTTATTGATTAAAAATTGTCGTTCGTGACATGTATATTACGAGCACTTTAATAACTATATATACACAAGAAGCAAGGTACACCATTTAATCTAAATATAATGATTTCGTTGTCTGTCTTCTGTCCGTGTGCCTGTCGGTCCGCAATGTCCGTAGCTTGCTGGAATTAAAACATTAGATAATTATAATAATAGTATGACATGTAAATAAATTTACGCGAACCGTATAACCGCGTTGCATGGTTTCCGGCGCCATAGTATATATCTTACATTGTATAAAGTATTCCAATAAAACCATCCCACATTTGTTATTTTGATGCAAAAATTATGAATATTTATATTTTCTCGGGTTGCGGCTGCGAGACGCAAATGAAAATACTGGAAATTAATTAGCGATTTATTAATTGATA
The DNA here is from genome assembly GCA_016648135.1 of Agrypnia vestita. Lineage (NCBI taxonomy): Eukaryota > Metazoa > Arthropoda > Insecta > Trichoptera > Phryganeidae > Agrypnia > Agrypnia vestita. The sequence continues at coordinate 22,978 of JADDOH010008927.1, read as the reverse complement.
AGTATTAAATTATCAAACAGACAAAGTCACTTTACACTAATTAATTCAATACACTGTTCTTTAAATCACACTATTTCGCAATTTATCGCTCGTCTAAAAACTCTTTATTATCGCTGGGAACGCTTTATTCATCACTCGATAGAAGATTCCATCTAATTCTCGCATGTAGTAGTCGCATTTATTTATTTCGCCACTTCGCAAGAACTCGCTCGATTATTACGCTCGATATTTGTCGCTAAGAAATTCAACGACTGGGCACCCCGTCTCGCGCTTACTTTGCATCGATCGAAATGTCAAAACAAACCAAAGCCGTGGCCAAGATCCACTATTTATACTCAAACGCTGATTTTTCGAACACTCGAGAATGTTTTTTTCCTTTCTAGTGTTTAGAAGAAGGTTTCCTTCGCTTCTAGCCTGGCCTTCCAGGCATCTCCCGAATGTTGTATATAATTGTAGGTTATTCGAAAGCTACTAGAGGCTTCTAATCCAATTGTATATGGCGATCTGTACGAAATCTCTTTTTAACATCTCGTAACAATATTTGACACGGCCGCCGCTTTCTTTCAAAATTGCCGGAATTAAGGTAGACATATTACTATCATAGTAATTATATAATAAACCTCGAATGTTTGTATTTTAATTAAGACAAATTATAAAATCTCACAGAAATGATGCTATTTATATGGAAAACTTTTATAGAAATCTTTATAGGGTAGGTATTTAAATAGCGTTATCATAAAATTCCTCCTCTATCACATCGAAGATGCATACAAGATCTGTGTTATTACCCTTCCCCTTTTTATGCACTATCATAATTAAATTGTCATCACATATTCTTTATCTTTTTTGTCTTAGTTTTTTTTTACCAGCATGGAAGAAACTTCACTGGTAAATATTTTTTCGATATTATATAATTTTTTATAACATTGTACTGTATGTTTCCCAAAATAAAAATAAATAAAATATCTTCGACTCCTTGAGACTTCTATAATTAATCTTGACGATTAATTTATACTTATCCCTCTTTGAACAAAATACAGTAATTGTGTTCTCAGGACTTACATATAAAAATATACTTAAATTAAATTAAATTATTATCCATTTTACCCGGTAAAAGTTTGCATCATACCTACCCTTCAACACGTTTTTCAATTTTTGTGTTTTTGATTAATGATAGCAGCCATTTATTATTTACTATCTAATTCGGTTGACAACATTTGACAATAAATCATTAATTTATCAGAAACAATACTAAGAGCATTCTAATATTAATCAAATTTGAAGCACACTAGAACAATAAATTAAAAAATGGTTAGTATTAGCATAACCGTGCACTCGTCAGCAGCAATGGTTTCTAAAAATTTGAAACAAAAAAACAATATGGACCCTCACGCCAGCGAAATAGCCAACGGCTTCCTGTTCGCCAAGAAAACGGAACCTTTGAATTTCGTCCATTTAATTTGTGGACAAAGAAGTTATAAGATGGCCGGTTCGCGTTTCACAAAACAAAATTTGTGCATGAAAATTTATCGGATGATTCTAATTATTTTTTCAATTATGTGATGTTCTATAATACTGGAGGAATCTGGCTTGTCCATGATAGGAACCATAGCCAATATATTGATGCACCTTACCGGTGCTCTAAGCGTTTCTGTAAGTTGGTTCTTGAATTTCAGCTCGAGAACCACGATAAAAATATTTAAAAACTTTGATATGATCGAAGGTGCTTTCCCGAAACTCAACGGATTCGTACACAACTCTAATATGTTAAATATCGGTGTGCATCTATTTTTCATAATATTTTTCGTGATTCAAGTTACGCCTTATTTAATACATAGTGATAGTGTTTACACGAGAATTTTTTATTCTTGGCTCATCATTTCAAGCGTATCACAGGAATTTTCAATCTACAAAATTTGCGTATTAATGAACATCATTAGTTCTTACGCAAACGTTCTGAATTGCTCTATTTACAAGATCTACAAGAAGTCGGAAGATCATTTCAGGTTCAAAGATCCGTTCATGTTTCTGCTGAAAAACAAGATCTTACGATACGCTGCTGTGGATAATTCTGAACAATTCCAGTTCAGGCAGCCAAACATTGACACTTTGATGAGAGCGTACGATCGATTGTTGGACAACTTGGAGCTGATAAACAGTGAATATAATATTATTGTAAGTGATAATTCTTTAGTACATTACTAGCCGGAAGCCCGTGAAAATCAACGGATGTAATAATCCAAATTACAATAATTTCGTTGTCTGTCCGTCTGTATGTTCGTAATACACGGCTAAAAAAACGAAATTAAACGACCGGAGATGGAGATTATATGATTTATCAATTAATCTTGCTTAAGATTATATCACCATCTTGAAAAGTACCGTTCTTAACAGAGAATAAATTAAAAAAAAATTAAACTGTATCTATATTGGAAGCTTTAGTCTTTTTAAAAAATGGCCGATTCTGATTTTCACAGCATTTAATTCTTTACTGTTTAATGTAAATAAATGTAAAATAGCACAGCATTAATCTTGATTGAAAAATATTCATTTTTATTAATATTTTAATATTTAAAGCATTACCTAACTTGTGTTCAGACACTTAAACAAAATGTAAATTTTTAAATTGAAAATTATCACTTGAATACATTTTAACAAAATATTTATTGGTTGTGTTATATATTATACTATGTTATATATTATATATTATGTTACATATTATACAAAAGGTGTCTCAGATCTAGTAGCAAAAACTTTACAGATGGATTCCTGCCTTGATAATCAGTAAAAAATGTGAAAGTAACCATGGCCTAATATCAACAGTTAATAGTTAATAGTAAGATATGCAATATCAAAGTTTGCAATTTTTTCCGACTTATTTTTTGCAAAAAGTTGAACTATCATTACAATAACTTATATTGGTTATACACAATTCATTCGCTTCAATACAACTCAAATTAAATTATAAAAACCTTGTAAAAAATCAATTTTCAATTTTTGCAAGGTTTTTTTATTATTTTATTTGACCTGAAGCGAATGAATTTTTCATCATCGATATGAGTTACTGTAATGATAGTTCAACTTTTAGCAAAAAGGAAGTCAAAAATATTGAAATAAAAAGCAAAATTTGATTCTCCAAAACCATTGATGTCATATAGGTCATGGCTGCATTTTCGACTCGATATCAAAGCAGGAAAAAAGTTTTTACTACTAACTATGAGACATTTATATGTATAGTAGATATAACCACTTACTGAGATTTTAGTCAGCCGGTCAACCACTAGTCAACCACTACACCAACATGCAAATAGTATTTACGTTAAATTAAATGTTATTTGCACGCTGGTGTAGTGGTTGTCCTGACGAAGAGACGGGTACGTCTCAAAACCGGTAGACAAAAATCTAAGTAAGTAATTATACACTAACATTCCCAATATTTTGTGGAAATGTATTCAAGTGTTCTGCTAATTTTCATATTCTTTAACATTTCAGCTGCTTTTGGAACCATTACCGTTCATCCTTCATATGATCACTGGGATATCGCAGGTCGTGAAAATGGTAAGTGTCATCAGGAATAACAATATCTTTAGTCATTTTATCCAATTACCTGGAACAAATGTATGTATATAATACCAAAGCTAAAACAGGTTGAAAAATACATCGTGGAAGTTGAAAATCTAAAATATAATAAATTAAAGAAAAGTAATTATTTTTTCAATTGATTAAGCAACGTTGTAGATTGACATTTAAAAAAATATTGATTGTAATATTTCTATAAATCTACTTATATTATTTGATTAATTACACCTATCTACATGTTTCGGAAATACCTTTGCATCGTCAAAATATCAAAATGAATAATGTCTTTCATTTTTCTAAATTATTTGAAATTTAAAAAAAAAAATTTTTGCTGAAGTTCTTGATTACTCGCAATTATTGGAAATTTTTTTAGAATTGGGCTAGTAGTTAAATTTAATTGATTATTAATAATATCTTGTTTGCTATTACATGCTTTAATAATTTCTAATGATTCTAAATTATTCAATTTCACACCAAAATTATTTATGTTTAAAATAGAAAGTCATAATTTTTTATCAAAACCGTGATCATTTTCTAATCAATAATTTGAAAATTCAGAAAAATCATGATTATTCAGACATCTCAAATGCTCTTTAACTCTTATATTGAAATTTTGACCGGTTTTTCCAATATAAAACGCTGTATAATCTTTACACAACAGTTTATAAGCACCTTATTATGAATTTGGATATTGATAAATTGTCCATTTGGAAAAATCAAATAAATTTTTGATCTTTTAAAAATCAACAAAATATTCGTTTTCAACGCACATAACATTAATTTTTTGTTTCACAATATCCTTTTCAATCCTCACTCACCACAATGAAAGAATTATAATTTCAACTTCTATCTAATCATGGTCTTCCACTCCGTTCAGCTGACAGTACTTCACTATCCATCACCTATCCAAAATTATATTTTCAAAAGCAGACTAAAGCAATTTTTAAACGCAAGCATTTGATTACAGTATATGTACATTTCCTTAATTAATTCTCCTTAAATTATAATATAATATAAAACTACAAATTTTAAAACTTTTATGCTTTTAAGTATTCACTTCACAATTCACTGTAGTATCTTTTTAGGGTTTTTTCTATACTTTTTTGTCTTGCTACATTTTTTATTCTATCCGGTAGTTTGTCGAATAGTTTAGGTGTAACGCACTGTTTGTTCCTGACTCCGTAATAATTGTTTGTTTTTTATTTCTAGTTTCCTATTCATTATTTGTCTTGTCGGATATCCATGTTGTACTAGTATTTTAAAGCCATGTATTCACTAGGGGACAAATAGCGCAGCATTCCGCGTGGCATGTCGCATGAACATCTACGTTCATGTTTCGGGGACAATGACGCGGTCATTTGACGTGGTCATTTGACGTGTACACACCGGGACTCACATATCTTGTCGCGGAAATGTCACCCGATGAGGTTATGATGACAGCTGCGGTATCTATTTACACTTCATTTAGCGAAAACGGGGTTCCGCGCAATTCGAAATGTTTTTTTGGGTCGCAATTTCAAATTAACGAGGTTTTACTGTAGTAAATTGAATATTATTAAAAACAAGGTCCTTTTTGCAAATAATAATGGTTTTCCACACATCGTGGAAATGTCGCCCTATGAGGTTATAATGACAGCTGCGTATCAATTATGTTATCGAGTTTATCGAAACGTAAAAGGAGAAAAAGGTGGTGGATGCGAAATTATTTACTGCAAAGAGAAAGAAGGACGGATATTCTATGCGATCTTCGATCGATACAGCTCGATGAGTTCAAGAACAATTTCGTTTCCCCACATTGTCATCTTGACAGATACAGCGCATGCGTATTCACTTGTAAACATACCACGTGGTACTGACGCTCCGCGTAATGTTGCAGTAAGCTCGCTCGGGTACCGTGCGCATGGCAACGTTGCCACGGCACGTAGAAATGCCGCGCTATGTTGTGCGCGACGTCGCGGAACAGTGCATGACGTTGCAACGCTACCTAGAATCTATACCGCGCGTACTGTTGATGGACAATTTGTCCCCTAGTGAATACATGGCTTAAATCTCTCATTCTCGTATTTTTTCCGTGTCAATTTATAAAAAAGTTGTTTTTGAATCGGTAAGATTTTACACATTTTGAATAGGTTATCTTGTTGGTCCTTACATAATTCTTTTTGTTTTTTGTGAGTTGTGATGTGTTTTACTTTGTCTAAATATGATTGCAACGTCAATCTGTTCCACTAAATTGGTTGGTTGGAAGAAATTACAATCTGACAATAAATCCGCCATTGTAATCCCAATTATAATATTCAGAATATTTTGAGTTTGTCCAAATTTTTCAGAACGCAGTAGGTACTGAATTTTTATTAAAGGACATCAATCGAGATATTGTGACGTAAAACCGGTTGCCGATATGTCCTCCGTCATTCAGTGGCGTGCAGTGGGTATAAACTTAGGTTATGCTGTGACCGACTATATTGAAAATATATATATACGCATATACCTTTCTGTATATTCGTCTGTTCAACCACAATTATTCGATGCTATAAACCTTCCTAATGTAGTTCTTACTCAATCAGAAGTAGAAAAAGGGTTGGTATCGTTGGATGAAAACAAAACACAGGGACCTGATAAGGTACCAACCATCTTCCTAAAAAATTGTTATAAAGAATTATCATTTATTTTGTGTAAAATCTTTAACTTGTCTTTACAAAATGGAACTTTTCCAGAGATTTGGAAAACGAGTTATATTATTCCAGTCTTTAAAAAGGGCAACCACTCGGATATTAAGAATTATCGACCTATTTGTATCCAATCTGCAATACCAAAACTATTTGAACTTTTATTGCTAAATAAAATAAAAGAATACTTATTCAGCATTATATCCCCTCTACAGCATGGATTTATGCCAAACAGATCTACTCTAACAAACCTTCTTGCTTTACAAGCCGATGTCTTTGATGCCTTCAAAGATTCTCACCAGCTAGATTGCTGTTATACAGATTTCTCCAAGGCGTTCGATCGAGTCTCTCATAGAGTTCTACTTGATAAATTAAATGCCTTGGGAGTTTCGGGTAACATTAAAGCTTGGCTCGAGAGTTATTTACATAACAGACAAATGATTGTTAGAATAGCTGAGTTAGAGTCTGACTACTTTTGTGCAGTAAGCGGGGTACCACAAGGCTCCCACCTGGGTCCTATTTTGTTCATTATATTCATTAATGATGTAATCCCCATGCTTTTGTTATCCGGTGTGAGGTGTTTGCTATTTGCAGATGATATGAAACTCTATAGAGTAATAAATACGGAACACGACTGCAAACTTCTGCAGAATGCACTGGATATTTTACAGAAATGGTGTGAAGAAAATAAACTTTCTTTAAACATCTCCAAATGTCAAATGCTGAGATTCTGCCGTACCCGGACAATAGTAAACTATGACTACAAAATTAATGGTATAACTTTGAGTGTCGTTGATGAAATTAGAGATCTGGGCGTAATTGTAGACAATAAGTTTTCTCTTGTGTCACATATCAATTGCACAGTTGATAGAGGCTTAAGAACCCTAGGTTTCGTACTCAGATTAAGTAAAGATTTCAAAAATATTGGAACTTTTAAACTATTATTTAAGAGTCTGGTTAGACCAGTATTAGAAACAAATTCAGTTGTATGGAGCCCTCAATATGCTGTTCATGTGTCACATTTAGAGAGAACACAAAATAAATTTCTCCGTTTTATCAATTATAAACTTAATTTACCATCAACACATATTGATTATAACTTTTTAAGATCATTTTGCTCTCTTGATAAATTGGAAATAAGAAGAATTGTAGCTGATCTCGTCTTTTTTCACAAAATAATTAACGGGAACATCGACTGTCCACAACTGTTGGAACGAATCTGTTTGCGAGTTCCATCCCGAGTAACCAGAAATTACGCAGGGTTTGCCTTGGAAGCTGCGACAACTAATTACTTTTTTAATTCACCACTTCAAAGGCTTCCCAGACTTGTTAACAGATTTGAACAGTTAGACGTTTTTTCCACAAATTTAAATAAATTCAAACATACAATTCGCAATATTCTTAATCAACAATGAACTTTCCTCTATGTCTAAAATTAATCCTCAAATATATGTAATTATCACTCTTTTCTTGTATTCTTATCCTATAAAAAAAAAAATCTTAATTTATATTTCTGTAATTATCGCTAATCCTATAAAAAATATGATGTATTTATAGATTTATGAAATTATGGATTCTGTGTTTAAGTTTAGTTGTAGAGCTCTTTTTATATTTCTGTTATTATGTCATTTTATATTTCTTTATATGACTTTTTTTATTTTCTTTTTATATTTCTCATTACCGACATGTATTACCCAATGTTTATGTAAATGCTCTGATGGGCGTATATATACTGAAATAAATAAATAAATAAAAATACCTATAAGGGTATATACACTTTTTTTTTTTAACTATATATAATGAACGATTTTGAGTAGCTTCAATCCACAAAAATAACTGCACTATAAAATAAGTATTGTAAACAATATTTCCTAAATAAATAAATATTTTATATAGGTATAGCTAATACGGCGAAAAATTTCAATATATTTCGGAGACAATTTATATATAATTAAATCGGAAACAATACTTATTTCAGATATATGATTCTTTTCACAAAAATAAATCAAACATTTTATGATATCCTTATGATATGACAGGTGACAGATGATATTTGTCGTTTTCGTATTTACATTTACCATAGAAAAGACATAAAATTTACACCGAAAGTTTTGGGTGGAATTTGTAAAAAATAACATTTCTGCATGACGTGCGCCTGGCAGAGGGCATTTCGAAGAAGGACGCTATTACACAAAACTCGCAGCATTAAAAATACACGGTTTTTTTCTCGACTTGACTATATCTGTGGAACAAATTGGTTGACGAAATAAATGAAGAATTGACATGAAGTTAAGCACAGAAAAGTCGGAAATAAAACTTCTAGCCGTAGGACGAATTACAGCTAGAATTTTAAATCAACTTTTTCTTAAGATAGGGATTATTTAATTAAGATTTGTTTCCCAGAATCTTTACTAATGCACAGCTTTTTTGCTTGTATGCGCTGCACGCCACTGCCGTTATTAGGGTGCAATCGGAAACCAAGATCCACCCATTTCACCGACTAGCCAGAAGAAAAGCATGAAAATGTGGGGTTTTTAATTGCGTGGTATGAAGGCATGTAAAATATTACAAATAACAGACACATAAATGTGATAAGCTCTGTGATAGCATGTGTATACTGTGAAATTAAACAAAATAACGTGACGTTGACATTTGACATGAATTTACAATTTATTGAAATATTAAAGAAATGAAATGAAGTTATATATTGATTTTAAAATTAAAACATGATGGTAGTAAGATAGGATTATGTCTTTGTACAAAGAATTAAATAAAATTTAATCAAAACTCGAAAAAAAAAACTAAATTATTGTTGGTGACTCGTTCAACGAGAATTTATAGAAAATAATGTTATTTAATTTACTGGCTCTTTTGGGTAAATGAAATGTCACAATATATTATAGATGTCTCACAGAGATGAAATTATATATTTTTTTATGGGAAAGTAGGTATGGAAGACTTTGGGTGTTCATAGGGCTTACTACCTATCGCACGGCTGGCTTATGTGATGACTTTACATAATGTGACATTCACTATTTCCACCCATGATTGAAGATCACGTCTATCAAATTTTTTATATATTAAAATTTTACAACCTGTTTCATATGTGTGTTGTAATAATCATTAACGCGACCGGCATCCAAAGATTTTTCACTCCCTTTAATTATCTACAGATATCACTGAGATATCCATTTTTTGATTGTAATATTTTAGCTATGTGTACTGAGATTCATACGAATTATTAGCATTACACCAGTTTTTTTTCCCAATCAGAATATTTTGAGTTTGTCTAAATTTTTGGGTAAACTCTACTACAAAATATTTACTGCAATGTTTGATTTATTTTCATATTGAAATATTGAATTATTCATACTGAACCACAATAAACTACCATGCTATTAAAAATTATTACTCATTTGTCTAACGAATCTTAAACAAAATTGAGGAAAATTGATTCCCTTCAATTAATTAATTAATAATTAATTATTAAACGATATATTATTCAGGACGTACTTACCAGCGTACTGACCATGTGCTGGTGGACGGAGAATTTCATAAAAATTCTCGGATTAACAGCTGTATGTGAATGTGTCCTGGACGAATTAAATAATACAAAGCGGATAGTTGGAAAATTGATCATTTTCCCGAGATCTACAGGCAAGTATTCAAGATACAAAACATAAACATATTTTTATATTATGTAATACTAGAATTTTAATGCAACAGCTATTGTGCATAATCCTTTCTATATATTAATTATATTAACCATAATTTCTAATCTTTCCTTTTTATAATGCATGAACTCTTTATCAAAGCTCGGAAAATTAAAATACGAGTCATTTAAAAAACATTTTTACACACGAAAATGAAAATCTTTAAATCACTCACTCTTAAAATTCACTTCACTATAAAACTTTATAGTAAAACAGCAATTACCTCATCGCATAATATGGCAACACATCACTACATGACCAAAACCACCTCACAAAATAAAAAATAACATTTGAACAAAGACAATTCCTTAACCTAGCACGTAACACCAAAACTTTAGAATATTTAAGATACCAAAAAAAAGCAAAAAGGTATTTGATATTTTTAATTTGAATGGAAATACGTAGGTTATTCTGGCTCTCAAAATTTACCTGAAAAGAATTTGATATAAGTAAGAATATCCAGTAAGTCAAATTGTGTTAAAAAAAGAGAGAAAAAATGTTTTATTCATATTTATGTTGTTTTGGCTCGCAATCACAATAAACTTGAGACTTGACAATGTTCATTTCTGTTAAATACTAAATATGAGTACGGAATATAGTGTTGTATGAACAAAAATGTATTTTTCATTTTAGCCAAAAATGGATTCAAGACACGTCGGCTCTTAAGTGCAGATTTATTACAGGAATTATTTACTATTGAGATATATTGTAACTTTATATAGATTTAAATGATTTTTTTTATTTACAGATCATGAAGAAATGCGCCAGCTACAGAGATTCTACGACTATATGAACAACCGCAAGCCGCAGATCACTGTTTGTCGCATGTTCTCCTTGAACTTCGCCTACGTCTGCACCGTGGTGGGCGTTGTGGCCAACTATTGCATCATTTTACTAAATGAGTAAACAATTTCTAGTCAAAAGTCAACCAAAAATTGGGACGACATTAGTGGATTTACAATAAAATACCAGTTCCTAACTCTTATGAAATTAGATTTTTTTTACCTTCTTATTTTACTTATTTATTTAAGAAAACTCAACAGTATAATTATTTAAAATGACACCATGTAATGAACGGTTGGTAGACTAATAATAGAGATTCATGACATAGAACATGAGATATTAAATTCTAAGTACAACAGAACAGACAATATGAACCAAATAAAGAAATTACTTAAGAAAACATAGTAATTAAAAGTATCATAAAGCATATAATATATGATACGACTAAAATCAACAAAATTATGAAAAATATATTTTAAGTATAAGTATAAAATATTAAAAATACGAAAATATAATATCAAATAATCCAGAAAAAAGGCCAAGAGAAAAACATAAAAAATAAATTAATAGAAATATAGGAATAGGAATGAAAGGAAGAAGTGAAGGGAGGTGGCTGGGATTGCGGTTAAGCGGGTAGTGTGTGTATGTGCAATGAGTATTGTATATTTGACTAAAGTGCGCAAATGTAGATGTTATTTATACATTGCCTTCATCTACAAAGAATTCAAAAAATCTGGAGTATTTTCTACATTAATATTCTAACTTAGATACACACATATACATAGATAAACATATGCAAATAAACACGCAAACTCAAATAGATAATACTATTTTAATCGGCTGATACTTTGTGGTTATTCATTATTGATTAAATTAAACACAAAAATTCACTAGGTTTACTTAAACCACTATATTTTTGGTAACAACACTCGGCATGGAACCCTACACATAGAAAAATCACAATTGAGGTGGCTTGGACATGTGCTAAGAATGCCAGAGGAACGAATACCAAGAAGAATCCTCCTGGCAATTCCGGAAGGAAGACGGCCGGTGGGTTGTCCCAAATTAAGCTGGGAGAAGCAACAGAAAAAGTGTACGAGAGCAGAATGGGTCTAGACTGGTTGACGCATGCAGAAGTAGCGCAAGACAGGGGAACATGGAAACACCTTGTCGAGTCTTTGGGCTCCCGACCCTACAAGGACAAGGGGATGAAGATGAATGAATAAAGTACATTAATTTGCATTACAGTAGATAGGTGTATTATTCCTGTGTGTAAATTAAATAAATTTATACTATTATATTTATGTGTAAATTAAATAAATTTATACTACTATATATACTTTGTGGTTATTCATTATAAATATAATTAAACGAATTAACTTAGTTTATCACCACTTTTGGTCAGGACGTTCGTTCCGAAACCGGTTGGTTTTTACCAAAAATTAAGTAGCGATAAACTATGTTAATTTGTTTAATTATTACTCCCTTTATATTAGCTCGTGGCGTCTGCTTGCTTGCTTGCCAGCTTGCCGTCGAAAAAACTTTGGATCGTTTTTTAACCCTTTTCCCGTGATCCAATCGAGCTGAAACTTTGCTAGTAGACTCGTGGCGACGATCAAGAAGATCTATCAAATTTTCTTTAAAAAAAATTAATAATTATAGTATAATTTCGGATTTTTAGAAATTTTAATGTTTTTTTTTAAATTTTCTATTACAAAAGTTTGATTTCTAGCAACGGCGGCCCGATAACGTTGCGGAATATTTACAACTTTATAGTCATTAAGTACATAAAAATATTCCTAATAAAAATAAGTAGATACATTATGTTTTGTGCGACTTATGTTACAATTGACACCACGAGTGTTACTATCGACAACACTTTGTGTCAAATGTAACAGTTTTTATCTTCTTTTAATTTTCAAATAAACAAAAATTCTTAATACCCTCAATTTTTTTTAACCATACACTTGGTTTCTAAATATATGGAAGAGCTTTAAAAAAAATCAAGTAATTTAACCGGTTAATATTTTTGTTATAAACCAGAATGTCTATTTTGTTACTTTTGACACTACTTTCCCCTACTTATAAAGTTTTTCAGAAAAGTGGAAGATTGTCAACTGAAGAGTGTAAAATTAGTCCAAATTACATAAAGTTTATGTTCAGTGACTTTCGTGATTAAATAAAACTATAATTAATTTCAAGTGTTTCATTAGTCTTCCACCTCCGTGCAACCGTGACACATTATTTTAAATTCAAAACGAAATTACATGAAATGAAATGAGATATGTTACAAAGAAAAATATAAGTATATTTTATGAAAAATATATAAAAAAACGGGGTCTTAACTCACAGGTTTTTGTGGCTGGTAAAATGCTCTTCCAAATAAACTATAACGATAATCCTATTTTCTATTCATATTACATATCTATGTTTTCGTTTTTAGTGTCTATCTGGTGAAATCGCAACCTAAGTAATTGTCTAATTTAATTATTCATGATACTTTTACAATTCATTAATAATTCATTTTAAATCAATAACTGTCATGATTGCTATCTAACTATTACTTTTAATATTCGTCACCAGACTTGCTGGTTGTTACTGCTAGGTTATTCGGAAAGGAAACATTTTCTCGTGGATTTGAAGTGATTAACCAATAAATTGTTTTAAAATGACGCACGCTTGAAAATTAAAAAAACATTGGTCCTAGAGAAAAGCGTACAAATGGTAGAGTACCTACAGGGTACCGTAAAAGGGTAATATCTTTTTCTTTCATACACGAACAAAATGGTACATGTAGCTAGTGCCCTTGGGATTTTTATCTATTTTGATTTATTTATGCGACCCTCATTTGCTAGGTATTAAAGTTTTTTCGTTTGTTTTTTTCAAAATTATACGCATTTAACGAAACAAATAATTATACATTGAGTTTTGAACACGCAATGTCACAAAATGATTTGATGCTGGTTTGTTACTTTACATTGGTCTAGTGTCAGCAAAGACTCATGTATATATATATATATAATAGATATATATACTAGTATATATTATATATATTCTTACCATTGTTTCTATTGCTTTATTTTGCAATGGTATTAATGTTGCGTGTATGTATTCTTCTCAAACCAAGAAAAAATATGCTATAATAGTTTACGAGTACCTACCTGTACGTAGAAAAATAATGAAGTTTTGAAGAAAAAAATAAAATATTTAACATGACTCTAGTACCAGTAATGAATCTTCTAATCATTCCCATAGTTTCAAACATCAGTCATATTCCGCATATTACGAAAACTTTAATATAGAATTCATTTCATCTCCCAAATACTTTATTTCAGTTGCGTCTTTTAGATTTTTACATATCTATAAGCCATACACCCGTGAAAAATCACGGGACTTAATAATGCAGGATTTTGATGCCGAAATTTCATGATCAGAAAACCATTTTTTTTAAATTGACCTTGTTTGTTTAATTTTTAAACTAAATATAATAAAAAAGTAATATAAAAATGTCAAGACCCTGTAATTTTGTGGGGGCGACCCTTGCGTGTTGTCTGAGCTCGCGCTGATTGCATGTCACACTTATCTATAGTTGTAATTCCAGTGTTATTCCAAGTTACTGACAGACAGATAGACAGACAACTTAATTTATTTAGATAATAACTTCAGTTGTACTCGTTTATTACGAATTTTAATGAATTTAATTTACCCACGTATTCTGTTTTATTATTATTATATTAGGACGAACAACAAAACGACTTTCTAAATACATAATATTAGAAGACACGGCATAAAGTACAGCTGTTTTTATGTAAATTGGATTCGTAGAGGTGATGGCGTCTCAAGATGTTGAACAATTTAAGTCATCGGGATCGAGAAATAATTATGGTTTTTTATTCAATAGGAAGTTGGAGCTAGGGATGGGCGTTGAATGGACGGACTAGTTGAAATCAACCGTTGACGTTGCATCGACGCGTCGACCGTTTACGTTTATCGCATGGACTAGTTGAATTCGTAGACGGTGGACAGCGGACGCCGTGGTCGGTGGACGATTCGAGATTAACGCAATGCAAAGCAACGAGCGAGAGCAAGACAAAACATCTCCGTTTATTTCTCTCGCTGTCGACTTGTAGATGCCATAGACGTCATAGACGGCTCGACGGGTAATTTCATTTCAACTCTAAAGTACACTACCATAGAGTGCAGATCTGTGTACACGAACTATGACTAGAGATTTGAAATTTGAATACATGCGTAGCGCGAGATAGGCTTAATAAGCTATTATCTATTATTTTTTACTTGATTTTTTGTGATGTCACGTGCGACGATTCGGTGAATTCCCAATTTTACGCCGTATAAAATAAAACAATTCTGTTTAATTATTTTATTTTTTATTGAACTATTAGTAATTAATAGGCCGGCTAGATATTTTTCTAAAATCAATATTTTATTCGATCGATCTCGACTTCTTATATATTTACCTGAAAAGGGATGCTAAAATTTAATTATTGTGTTATTTCCTTACTTTTCAACTTTAGCATATAAATGATAAACAAACTTGTAGGGAATAAAAATTTCTATACCTAACTATGGTCCTTATTCAGGAGTCCAACATTAATTATTGTATATGTAATATAATCTTGAATTTAGGTTTAATTAATTTTTATTATAAATTCCCTATTTTCAACTTTGTAGATAAAAAAATTAATCTATTATAATTTTGTTTACACCACTTTTTATTGGTTTTTTACATGTTTCGGGAACAATGTTCCTTTTCTCAAATTGAGCCTTAAACTAAAGTTGACAAATAATACAGATATATTTATTTATTAATAAAGTCACCACAAAGTGAAAGTCTGACTTTGAAAGATGTATTCTTCAATAAATTTCTAGATAACATCTCAAATGTAAAGTATTTTTAAATTATGTATTTATTTATAAATTTATAGATAATAAATAAATGTAAAGGTTTTTATAATTTTATTTAACTTGTATTGAAACGAATGAATTTTTCGTAATCGATTTGAGTTAGTGTAGTGATAGTCCAACGTTTTACAAAAAATAATACTCATAATCAAGGCAGGAATATAGTCCTGCTAGGTTATTATTGTTTTACAAATAACCCTGTACACATGTAATAATGTGTATCTAATATATTTTTTTATACACACATTGCTTTGTACTTTTATTTTTAATTTTTATACACATATTTTAATGCTTATACCCGATACTTTCACTGCTTATATATGCAGTTTATATTTATATTTTACTGCTTACACCTGATATTGTTGTGTATACCTACTTCTTTCTTTATTATATATAAAAAGAAGTATATAAAACAATATGTAAAAGCCTATAATGTGCGTAAACAAATAAATAATAAAATAATAAAAAGTTCTATATACTTCTTTCTATATATAATAAAGAAAGAAGTAGGTATACACAACAATATCAGGTGTAAGCAGTAAAAATAAGTTCAATAAAAAATAAAATAATTAAACAGAATTGTTTTATTTTATACAACGCAAAATTGGGAATTCACCGAAACGTCGCACGTGCACATCGCACAAATCAAGTAAAAAATAATAGATAATAGCTTATTAAGCCTATTTCACCTAACGCATGCATTCAAATTTCAAGTCTCTGTCAGTTCGTGTACACAGATCTGCACTCTATGGTCGGTAGAGTTGAAATGAAATTACCCGTCGAGCCGTCTATGACGTCTATGGCATCTACAAGTCGACAGTGAGAGATGAGAGAGAAATAAACGGAGACTTTTGTCTTGCTCTCGCTCGTTGCTTTGCACTACGTTGAATCTCTAATCGTCCACCGTCCACGGCGTCCGCCGTCCACCGTCTACGAATTCAAATAGTCCATGCGATAAACGTAAACCGTCGACGCAACGTCAATGGTTGATTTCAACTAGTCCGTCCATTCAACGCCCATCCCTAGACTCTAACGATATTATTGTGGAAGGCAGTTAATACTTGAACATGGTAATGAATAACACAACTCTTGCCATAGTTTTTAAGGAAATGAAGTATATTTTAATTTTACTAAAAAATAATTAAAAAACAACGATTAAATAAGCAACATAAAACAAAAACATTATAAACAAATAAAAAATATTTGATGAACAAAGGATTTTTTTTTAAATATGTATGTACATAACTTTTAAAAATGCGATAGAATAATGAAATAATTAAAAACATGACTTGTAATATTTTCTCACAATGAACTGAAAGGATTTATACTTTATAAAGTTAAAAAATGTTACCAAATTTATTATTGGTAACATTATGAGCGCCAGCCACCTTGCAAAGCGGCCGGAGGGTAACTTCTGCCAGTCGCCGTGACGTCATGGTGTCGTCTCGTGTATTTTTATTCTGCGATTGGCATAAAGCATAGTAAACCATTTTTAATGTCTCCTCATTCAGAATGTTGCGTAAATTTTTGAAAACATAAATTTATTTTCTAACACGAGCAGTAAGTTCTTTTATGTGTGGATCCCACGGTTGTGATCAATCCAAATGCTAAATATTTAATTTTGTCGCTGCACATGCTTTCCTCGCACTTGCATTGGATAAAGTTGTTAGGGGCTGTTTAAGTATTACGTAAGCAGAATTTTAGTAATTTTTAACCCCCCCCCCTCCAATCCCCCTTGTCAGCATAAGTAAGCAAAGCTCTTACTCCCCCTCCTATGCTTACGTAAACATTGATATATATTTTTTTAAATCTGTTCAGATTTCTTTATTGCTATTCATAGGCAGCAGTTATTAAGTCTAGAAATAAGAAATTTATAGACTATATAAAGGAATTTGATGAGTATTTAATATTTTTTCAAGAAAATTTTATTAGTGTAGTATTTAAAAATTATTTTCTTAATATATTAAAGTTATTCATTTATTTTGTTCTATTAAAAAAATTAGTAAATTCAAATTAATCGTCAAGACACTTGAATCCATGACTTGATGACATAGGATGTTTGCTGCTCGATGTTGCGTGTCTGCTCACTTTTGTGTTTTTTCGGGATATCCTCATCGTTCTCTTGGAGCCATTCTACATCTTGGTATTCGTCTAAAGTTTGTATTATGCACATCAATTCATTAGTATACAAGCAGCCACTCCTATAGGTCTTACTCTCGTTTCGGTGTTTATTTTTTATGGATCTCCTTAATGTGATTTAATGACTTTACAGAGGTATGAGATAATTTACATGTTCGACTTGATAGTTTCCAAATTTCGCAAAAAAATCAGAAAAAGTAATTAAATAAATATCGCTGACGTAATCACCACCCAGATAATTCTTTATACGGTTTTGTACCGTCTCTATATTGGAATGCTATTTACCCTTTGATAAACATATTGTATATGGACAGACTCTTCAGGTTCTCCAACAACTCACCTTTGGTAGCCCAACCAAGGCAACAAGTACTCTTTAATCTTTATTTACAGACAATCAATCGAACCAGGCGAGGAATGAAACAACGGAAAATTGTTTAAATAATTTAAAGTTTATTACATAGAAATAAAGTATAGAAAATTACTCAGAACACAAAGAATGTTAGAGATTATAGAATACAAAACACAAATTAACACAAAATTTTTTTTTTTAGGAAATTTAAAATAAATTTATTGAATTATTCAGTTCTTAGGAAATTTAAAATAAATTTATTGAATTATTCAGTTCAGCAGATTGTGTTATTTTAAAGTGGCAGCTGTTTCGTCTTACAAGACGAAACAGCTGTCACATTTAAAATAACACTTAACCTGCAGAACTTCAAATTCAAATTCAAATTCAAATGTTTATTCAATGTTCAATGTTACAAATGTTTACAGTGTTTACAAAATTTAATGAAGCTTTTTTCATTGTTGTTGAGTGTCTTGGCAGCAAGTAAACACTAAATTGATTTGACGCCCTGCCTGCTACACTAGTAATTTACTGTATTATAGCAGACAGTGCTCTTCCAGTAGTATAATGTTCAAGAATATTTATTATTTATATAACATTTGTGAATAAATCTTATTGCCAATTAAAATTAAGTAATAGTAATAATTAAATGTTTACAATTTAATAATGGTGTTAATTAATTATATTATAGACAAAGGAAAAAAAATGATCTGAATAGGATATTAATAAAATAAAATAAAATAAAACAATTAAAAGTATTTAAAAAGATGACAGTAACAGTAAGACAGTAAGTGAAAAAAAAGATCTGAATAGGATATTAATAAAATAAAATAAAATAAAACAATTAAAAGTATTTAAAAAGATGACAGTAACAGTAAGACAGTAAGTGAAAAAAAATGATCTGAATAGGATATTAATAAAATAAAATAAAATAAAACAATTAAAAGTATTTAAAAAGATGACAGTAACAGTAAGACAGTAAGTGAAAAAAATGATCTGAATAGGATATTAATAAAATAAAATAAAATAAAACAATTAAAAGTATTTAAAAAGATGACAGTAACAGTAAGACAGTAAGTGACAGTAAATGTTCTTGTAGGAATAGTATATTTTAAATTTAGTTTATATGATGGCTTTTAATAGGTTTTGGGCATGCTTCCTTCCCTTTTCATGCAGCCAGAGTTTCACTTTAGAAGAAAAATACGCGAGACTATGGCTACATGTTTTAAGTTTAGTGTTAAGAGTATTGAATGTTTTTGGTGCTTGGAAGAGGTGAAATCTTTGTGAAAAAGTTTTTTTGAATTTTGGTACAAGATAGTTGCAGTTCACCTGTGCCCTTGTTGAATGTGAGTGAGTTATTTGTTGGTGATCTTGTTTATGTCGGAAAAAATATTTTAAAGTGTTGAGTAAATATGTTTGATTGATGTCCAGGACGTGACATTCTCTGAAAAGTTCTTCTGAAGGAAAACGAAATGGCTTTTTATGAAGAACTCTCAATACCATTTTCTGGGCTTTGCTTAGTGAATCTAATATAGTACAAGCTGCACCACCCCAACTGACAGTTGCATAATTAATGAGTGAGTGACACAGTGCATAGTATACTATTCTTCTTGTCGGTGCGTCGAGTACATCTCTAATTTCTTTGAAAAAATAAACAAGCTTTCTTATTCGGATTGTAAGATTCAAAATATGTTTTCTCCAGTTTAGATGCTGGTCTATGTACACACCTAGATATCGTATATCTTCCGTTGTCTGCAGATTAGTACAATCACAGGGTTTATCTTTTGATTGACATGTGTGAATCAGTAGATTTTTGGGCTGCTTTATTACTGTTCTTTTACTGATGGAGAAACACATGTATTTTGTCTTTGAAGCATTTACTGTTAGTAGATTTTTGTCAAGCCATGATGTTATTCGATTCAATCCACTTTGTGCCTTTTTTAAAACATCTTCCCAGGAATCATCTTGAAAAAGAAGCACTGTGTCATCTGCGAAAGAAATTATTTTACCGTTTTCTAAATTGGAGTTACACATTTCATTGACATATATGAGGAAGAGCGTGGGTCCCAAAACACTTCCTTGCGGTACTCCATATGATGTTTTGTGGAGGTTGCTGCAGTGATCGCCCGATTTAACTACCTGAACCCTGTTATTTAGATAATCTTCAAACCACGCCAAAGCCGTCCCCCTTATTCCCAAAGCTGATAACTTGTGCAGCAGCAGTGGATGAGACACCGTATCGAAAGCTTTGGCTAGGTCCAAAAATATACCAATACAACGTTTGTCTTTATCTAATTGTGTAACTAAGAATTCCGTTAGTTGACATATTGCATCTTCTGTTGAGAGTTTTGATTGGAACCCGTATTGATTGTTGGAGATTATTTTGTGAATATCCAGGTATTTTAAAAGACGTACTTTAACTATCTTCTCTAAGATTTTAGAAAAAACACTTAGGAGCGATATAGGTCTATAGTGGCTCGGATTACGGGGATCACCACCCTTGAATATTGGACAGATTCTAGCCAGTTTTAGTGCATTTGGAAAGATACCCGTTGAGAGACTTTGATTGAATATATAACAAAGAGGCTTACTTAATTGGTCTTTATTATACTTCACTACTTTTGCTGTTACCTCATCGTTTCCAGGGGCACTGTTAGACTTTAGGTTACTAATAATTGCAGCAATTTCATGAATGGAGGTTGGAGCAAAGAAAAATGAATATGGATTTGCTGAATTTAAATTTGTTTTAAGGTTTTCTTCAGTAGTTTTTAGACGAGATAAAATATTTTGTGCTAAATTTTTACCAAGCGAAGCGAAATGCCCGTTTACATTATCTAGCACTTCAGTAATGGCCTTATCCTCAGTAGCATGATTTTTGTTTGGAATCAGCATATCACATATATCATTGCTTCTAGTATTTTGTGTAGAAGTCATTTCTCTTATAATTTCCCATGTTTTCTTTGCATCACGTTGATTTTCTTTTATAATATTTTTGTAATATAAGTGTTTAGCGGATTTGACCGCTCTATTACAAATATTTCTATACTTTTTGTAAAAGTTTTGTAAGCCGACATTTAGAGGGTTAAGTTTAGACTGTTTGTGTAACACATCTCTCTTATTTATGCAGTTAACTAAACTTTCAGTTATCCAAGATTTCTTAATTTTTTTCCTCGATTTATTAGATATATGTTCTTGATTTTTTTTTAATGTGGCTTTGAAGAATATACAGGAATTTTGAATATGAGCATCATTAGTCTCGTATACTGGTAACCAAGTTTCTTTTTCCAAGTCTTTTTTTAGCATTTCAAAATTTAGTTTGTGTCGGGTTTTTGTATAAGTTTTTGTATTTATTTTTTGTGTTCCAATATCAATCATTACTGGAAAGTGATCCGTGATAGTAGTTTCACATACAATTCCTTTCACCAAGAATTTGCTTTTAACCATAATATGGTCTAAACATGCGTTACCTCGTGTTGGGTTGCTGATGGCAGGAACGAAACCTTGTTCAGCTAACATGGATAGGTATTCAGATGCATTTGTGGTGGGAATACTTGCAGTTATGTCAATGTTTATGTCACCTGCAATGATCATTGTTGGGTTTTTGGCCATTGTGAGTAGCTCTTCAGAAAGAGAATTTGTGAATTCATACGCATTTTGGAAGGACGGTGGTCGATAAATCCCATATATGTAGGTACCATTACACAAATTAATTTTTAAACAATTGGCGTCACTTATATCTGGTTCAGTTACTTCGACATTTAGATTTTCTTTAATGTATGTTACAACACCGTCATTTTGGTTATAATGCTTGGAGGTTTTATGCCCGGTGTATCCTGGTATCGTCTGTATTGTGTCTTTATCTTTTAACCAGCATTCCGTAAGAATAATGATTTGAAAGTCTATATTTAGACGATGCAGTAGTACAAGAAGTTCGTCAAAATTATGATTTATGCTTCGTATGTTCATATTTAGAATCTTAAGTGTGCTAGTTAGTGCCTCTACAAAAATGTTGTTTACAGTTTTCTGGTTGGTCCACAGTTTTAGTGGTAATTGGTTCAAAGGAATCTATTTGGTTTACCAGATCAATTATATTAGCCATTCCATATCTTTTAATTTTTAATAATTAATTGTTAATAAACTGAAAAAGTAAATTTGAATGATTTTTTTTGTTACACCAACATTCTGTACAGGTAAATATATCCGAATCATATTGTGTGCATGATTCAGGTAAGGGGACTATTATAGTTTGCGAAAGAGCGAATGCCTCTATATCTACCGCGAGATTATTAATATTCATCTTTGTCACTCTGATGTCATGGGTACCGATCTGTAAGCTTTTAAAGTGAAAAGGTTTCATTAAGAGTTGGCAGTAAATACCTACATATTTGCAATGTACATGATTGTTACAGGATGCGGGTATATAGGGTAAGTTCATTTTACAGGAGTAGAATTGAATTAAGATATTGCTTAAACTAATTTTTGAAAGAATATTTTGCTATGTAAGTGAAATGATAATGGTTTATTATGAACTGTATTACCTAGGTATATTGTGGTATTACTATCAAGGTAGGTATATATTTTATAAAAAGTATGTGTTGGAAACAAAAATAAAAAGAAGATTAAGAATGTTTTATGATTGCTTAGAATGATCTTATTGTCGAGTGTGTATCTTTTCAGTTGATATATAATGTTTTTAAATGCGTCAGTGTAATTATGTGTTATTTGACACGACAGAGGAAAGTAATTCGGTATGGTTTTTAGGTTTGTTTTGATATGACAACAAAATTTAATATTTATGAAATATTGGAATAGGTGTCTATGATTTGCCC